>PVJX010005733.1:0-82863 GCA_004027295.1 Dolichotis patagonum | reverse complement strand
GATCCCCCCAAGACTTGCTTGGAAACAAAGTGGAAAACAGAAAAACTTGACATGTTTTACTAAAAAGAGCATATGCAGACATCAATAGTTACAGATTCCTTTTTTCTTAAAGTATTTCTGACAAAATGTAGAAATTTCTTCATAGAAAAGGAGAATTGTTATTCTGAGCCGATCTGTGCAGATTTAGAGAAATAATGTAAACCAAGAGGAAGCCTAAATAAAGAGGTATAGGAGATTACTAAGGCAGGAGCTGCAAGAGAGGCCAGGCCCTGGGCACTCCTGGAATGTCTGTGTTGGGGACAGGGATGTTAAAAAGTTAAACCAAAGTTTCCATTTTGGAGAAGAAAGTCCACGAAAGCCAAATTGTTGTAAAAATGTGTTAGTCAAGTAAAAATCTCTCTGCTCCCTTCTCACAAGGTAAGAACTGGATGCAGAGAACCAGTCCAGTTTCAGAGGCCCTGTTATTTTCTGTGCCATTTCAGGATTTCTAGTTCATTAATGAGTTATTGAAAAGACAAACTTTCACTATCCATGAAAGGAGGGAGAAATGAAGAAAAGGCAGGAAGAAGACAGTGACAAACAGAAGACTCAAAGAATCAGTAGCAAATACTCATGGAAAAATATTACACACAATTTCTATTCTGTGGATTACTACACAGTCAAAAAGGGTGGAATATAAATTGCAGTTCCCCATGAAGGAATATTGGTGGTATAAAAAAGCAGGCTAAAGAACGATAATCTAGCAATTTATATGTTGCTTAAGCTGTTTGTAGAAAAGTAGGTGAAATACATTTAACAAAAAGTTAGCAATCATTTTTCTATTTATGGTCTTTTTTCTGACAACAAAATACCCGTACATAACTTTGATAATAAGAATAATATCATGAAAGTATCTGAGAACAAGTGTAGTTATCGTTAGTAAGTTCCAGAAAACAACTATTGTATCTTTCCCGCCTTTCTTTCAGACACTGTGAGCATCTCATGTGAGCCTGGGAAATTCCTTTATCGTGACTAGGGGGTTACTTGAAGGGATCTTTGGCAATCAAATGGTCTTTTCTTCCTCCAACTGAAGCATTTTCTCCTGTCAAATTATTCCCACAGCATTCTAATCTAGGAGGCTAAGAGGAAGGGGGAGAAAAGTGGTATAAATAACTGATTCCCTTTGTACAAATTGGACCTTGGTTCCTGTCCAAACCAGTTTCGTATTAATGCATGTTCCATGTAAATATACTGTTTTTCCTTCTAAAATTGCCTTCAGAGGTACTGGTTTCAACAGTGTCTCCACCTTTCACAATCATTTCAGAAAATCCAGCTATCTACTGAGATATGTGTGAACCAAAATAAGATTTAATGAATAAATTAATAAATACATAAATGGGTGAAAGAATGAATTGCAATTTAAACTCTGAAGTTTGGGTTGTAGTTCAACTTTTTACAGTCTAAAAGATTTCAGTACCTACCATTTCAAAACTAAGTTGCTTCAACAAAATAATCATGATTTATATGACTCTCAGAGTGTCAGGATTATTAAATGAAATGACATATAAAATAGTCTTTGCAATTTTTGACTATTATGTACTTGCCAGGGACTTTTGTACCATTAAGTTATTTTCTTTGGAAGCAAGATTCCAAATTCCTTAAGTATTTGATCACCATCTGGTTGAAACTATATCCTTGTATTGTATGATTCTATGTGTGTATGGATATGTGTGTGTATGTGAGTGCTTACTCAAGGGTTGTTTTAATAAAGTCACTTTGCTCCAGAAATGAGCATAGATAAATGTTTTATTTATCATATACCTCTCTAGTGTCATACATTGTGCATTATTAAGTTTCTTTACATATAATGAATCTAACATTTATTGCATTATATGAGGCAGGTGTTCCTATTATGTCTTACTACAGTACAGAAACTAGGACATGAATAAGTTAAATAATATGATCAAGTCTACCTAGGTAATCAATAAAAAAGCTACATTTGTAATCCATTTGCTCTGACTCCAAAGTAAATTAAGGAAATTGAAGAGTTATTATTATTGTATGACCAGGATGGAAAAATAAAGACTATATTAAGATAGTGAATGGAATTTATTGAGCAACTGCTATGTGTCAGGGTTTATTCTAGGTGCTTTATATATGGTAGCTTGTTTAACCCTTTCAGTTAAATATCAACCTCCTCTTTATACTCTTCCCACACAAGACTATTTTATATATAAAGAAAAATATTCACTTTCAAAAGGAAAGAACAATTGGATAGGGGAAAGGAGAAAAAGGATAAGATTATACGTATATGGGTATATAAACACACACACATATATATGTATATATATATATATATATATACACACAAGATAGATAACTATGCCATTTGCCGTTACTTCATCGTAAAGAACAATTTTTCTTTCACTCACTGTTTGATTGTTCTATAATTTTCTTCATGCCTAAATCTTATAACCTGAACAACTACTTCTAAGATAACAATATGCAATATATTAACTACTGTTAATTTCGAATGTCTAAAAAAATTCTGTATCATTTCTATCCTTTTTCGGTTTTGCTTTTTAAAATTAAAACAATAGTTTTATATATATATATATTTCAATATACAAGCATATATTTATTCTCAATAGAGATAGTTTATTTTTGTTGAGGCATGTACTTTTAAGGGAACTAGAAGTAGAGAGGTGAGATACATTCACAGATTTGACTTGCATGGAACCATATGTTCCAAATCATTTACCAGAAAAGTTAATGGAGAAAACCAAATCCACTGTGAGATTCTTATTAGAGTAAGACTTCCACAGAAAGAGAGTGCAATTCAGAGTCGTACAGTTCCGAATTCAAATTTTAGATCACTCTTTCCAATTGGAGATGTTCTTGGAACAACTTAACTTCTTCCAACTCTTCTATAATTGAGATCAACAATTTACAGAAGGTTAACAACTGTGTTAGACTTAGAAAACTAATTGTGATCCTACAAGTTCAGGACTAAAGGGGAGTGAGACAGAGGGAAGAACCCACGTAAGTGATAAGAATTGTCCTTAAAAACCTCAAAGAAAAGTCTGTGCCATTGAGTAAAGAGCAAAATAGAGGAGATACATAAAAAGTAGGGAGGAATTTCAATACTTCCCCAAGTTACCTATTCTGTTGTTTCAAAATATTTTGATTATATGCTAATTTGTTTTATTTATATGAATTGTTTATAGTAGTTCACTGAAAAGAAACTTTTGTGTTATTTTCCATTTGTTTCTTCCTTGTAAGAATCTTTTCAGCTTATGTCTTATTCTCTGAGTAACTACTTTGAAGATGGTAATTTACAATATACCAAATATTATTGTTCTCTTATTATTTTATTATGAAAATTTTCATAATATAATAAAAGAAAAGTAGGGAGAGATACTGAGACCACTTCTTAGTGTTCTGGGAAGTTTTTATTTGTAATTTCAGTGTACCACTTCCAGTGCAACCCATGGAATGAAGACATAATTATATATCCAAGAGGGCCCTCAGTCCAGCTAGGATGATGCTAACCAGAACTAAGGCCATGACCCAGAGTCAAACCCGGGTTTTATTAATCCGGGAAGAGAGAAGTGGCTTGAGGAATGAGTGACTGAGAATAGCAGGCAGTATGTGAGCTGTATGAGCTGGGCTAGGTGGGTTGCCTGAAATCAGCCCTATAATATGTAGAGAGAAGGTTATGCTGAAAGTAATCTGCATAATGCAATTCAAAGTATTCTCTAATATGTTGGGCTTGTTCTTCAGCTCTGATTGCCGTGAAGAGTCATTGGCTCTTATCTCGAGGCTCAATCCTAGGCTACAGTTTTGAGTGTGGCTCTACCTCCCTCCTGGCTCTCGCATACCTCTCTGAGGTAGGGGTTGGGACAACACTGATCTGTCACATTGCTTTAAAGACTATACATCAGCAACTGAGCCAGACCTATTTGCATTGCTTAAAGTCAATTGAGGAGATAGGAAAATGTCCCAGTCAGCTCTATAGGGATCCACACATGGAAATTGGGCCAAGTCTAGCCAAAATGGAGATGATTGCTCTTCTTTCCAGGAGAGTCTTCCAGGTGATTCTCTACAGAGAGAAATAAAGTCAATCAGGACCACAAGGACTGCTAGGTTATGATAAGGATTTATTTTCAGAGCAACAGGAAACTTTGAAGGGACTTAAATTGGGAAGTGGTATACTTAAATGTACACAAGAATCATAGCCTTTTTCTTTTAACATATGCCCATTTTGAGTTCTTAGAAAATATAAAGTACTGTATAAATATTTTCTATTACTTTGTTTAATTTTTATAAGATTCTTATGAAATATTTAACACAAAGTATTTTGCATTTTATAATTGAGGGAATTCAATGATAGAAATGAGGACTGTAATTTTGATCTAGATTTCTTTCCCTCAAATTTTTCTTCTCAGTAGCACCTGACCAATAGAATCTCTGGGCATGAGTTGTCCCTATAACAGGCTTAGGTGACAGTAGAATCAGAGATGAACAGAGGGTACCAAGAACACTGGACCTCTGACATGCATGTATTACTGTAACCCTCAATAGTTCAATTCTTTGCATCAGTCCTGTGCCTTGGAATGCAGGTAGAATCTACAATTGCTTCCCGCCAATAGAATAAGACAATGCAGATGGGACAGTAATTCCCATGATTGTGATAATGTGACATGAAACTTTTTTTTAACAGATTGAAACAAAAGATCTCCCACTGACTTGGAAGACATAAAATGCTGTGTCATGAGAAAGTTAGGTATCAAGCAACTATGGCCAACTTATATTTGCTGAGAAAGATATCTGGCTGACAAATAGCCAAAAACATCAGGGATTTTAGTCCTACCACTCTGAGAAACTACTTGATTCCAAGTACACAATTGCAGCAGCAGTCCCTCAGATAAAATATATAAAAACCTTCCCAACATTCTGATTGCAGCCTCAGGAAACCCTGAGCACAAGTCCTAGCTAAGGTGAACCTGGACTTTTAAAGGCAGCAACCATAAATTAATAAGGCTTTGCTGTGTTAAATGGAAAGGAAAAAAAGAGGGGCTACTGCAAGTAGTAGACCCAAGGGAGCCAAGCTCCTAAAAAAAGTGTCATGAGAAAAGAGAAAATTCTCTAAGAGTCGTAGGCCATGCCATAAACAGGATACAGGTTAAAATGAATACTAAGCCTAGAATAGTCAACTGAGTTGTGAGATGCTTCCACTTACTCTGGTTTTCTTCTTTGAGACTTTCTATGCTTAGCTTGAAGAGTAATTTGAATTTTCACTGTATTTATTACAGGAAGATAAAAGTTCAGATATTCCTTCTCTTGTCCCAAATGTGTGTGTGTGTGTGTGTGTGTGTGTGTGTGTGTGTGTGTAGGTGACAGTATGTATGCATGTTTGCATAAAGATACACACTTATGTTATAAATACCCACTATGGGAATATACACAGTAGAAAGTATTCTAAAGAATAATCACAAGTAGAACAGAAATTGTGAGCCATTAACAGAGCACATTCATATCTATTATTAATCTATCTTTCCTTTTGCTTTGAAATGATTTAACCACATAAAAAATTTCACACATTTTAAAAAGAACCTTGTTTTTCAAGTATATGTATTTTTCTAATTATTGTCCAAATATGTTTGTGTTTTAGTAAGTGACATTCTTAGCAAGACTACTTTCAACTAAAAGAAACAGCAACCCTACCTCAAAACTGACTCATACCAAAAGATCAGTTTTCTCACAACACAGCAGGTTCAGAGGCAGGATGGATTTATTTAAATAAGCTCAAGAGATACCTTAGTAATTGAATAGAGAAAGAAGTACTTTTACAAAAAGGTTAAAGAGAAGTAATTACAGAGGTCAAGCTCTCTGAAGCTTCCTATCTCCACAAATATCAATGCTTACGATCAGTTTTGTTTTCTAGTTGCAGGATGCCTGCACTGCTTGTGGGTTTCACAAACAGGTTGCCTAAGAATTAGAGTTCACTTTCTCTTGCAGTGTCCTCACAGCAAGGATGTTTTCCACAAAAGTCTCTATCAGATTTTCATTTTGTCTCTTTGACTTGAGCCAGGCCATATAGTTATTCCCAAACCAGTCTCTTGCAGTGAGAGCAGAATTTCTGCCATGCAGTCAAACCCGTCCAGAAGTTAGTGGCTTGCAAGATAAAAGAGGGAGGCAGATGAACCACATCCGATAACACCGGAAGAAATGCATGGTGGGTGGTTTCCATTTAAGAGGCTCATTTTCTACATCATCTTGATAATCATTTTGCAATAGCACCAATATTCTTCTATTGATATGCCATAATTTACTAGGTTTTTCATATATACTTTATTTAATTTTGCTAGCTTTATGGAATGAATTTTGAAGTGGTGGTTTTTCTAGTCTCAATTTAAGCACAGGAGATTGTTGAGGTGCTGTGTTGCATGAGACAATACTTTAAAGCTTATCTTAACAGTACTGGAAGAATACATTGGATATGATGTTGATGTATTGAACATCAGAGAGATAATTCTTTTCCATTAGAAAATCTTTGCAGTATTTTAGATAACCCCCAAACAAAGTAAGTAAGTTGATTATCTGGAATTAAATATATACACCAAACTTTCAAAGGTTCAGGAGAAATCCATTTCTTAGCAATTATCGTCTGCCAGTATTTAGTACATTTATGATAATTTAATTCTCAAACTCCAGAGCTAATTTTGGGGAAAAAATTCAATTCTTTCTTTCATTCTCTCTTTTCTGTTCTTTCATCACTACTTTAAGAACAGACAACACAATCTTTTCCATTTATTAAATAACTACCATGTGTCATATTATCATAGCTAAACCTATGTACACAACTTTGTTGTATACAATTTAGAAAGAAAGACTCATATGATTACAGAATGTTAGTACAGGCCAGAAAAGAGAAATCAAATCTAGGTTAGTCAACTCTAACATCAACATTTTTGCTACACTAAATTGCCCAGAATAGCTGCTGCTCCATAAATAGTCTGAATTAGTGAATGAACAAATTTTAATCTCAAATGAGTGCTTTATTTCTCAGGATCATTGATTATAAAAGCACACCATAAATTAGAAATAAATTAAGGTACATTTAGCTGAACATAGTCTGTTTTTAGCTTAAATTGTTTCACTTGATTTGATCTGGTTTGTTGTAATTGACCAAAGTCTGTCTCTCCCCAGAGCTTTAAGTAATGTTCCTGGTTATCCCAAACACCCTACCTAAAGTACAGTTAATTAAATTAGAAAAAAAAGAAACAAAAAAAGAAAGAAAAAGAAAATGTCTCTACAAGAAAGGTTTTATTTCTTCGTTTGTTTTTAAACCTGGCTATTTTCAATGGAGTGTATTAGCAGAGGAAATGCAATGGGAAGCTGGTAGGCATGCCTGGTGGCTGACCTTTCTCATTAAGTCCAAAGACAGAAAGGCATAGCACTTGCTAGGGAATATTTCCATGTTTCTCACTTTACCATGCAGCGTTTAGAACTAAATGTAGGAAGCAGCCATCATAAAACAGAATATACTCAGTTCCATTTGGAATCAGACAAACAACAAAGGAACCAGTTTCTATCTCACATGCTCACTGACACAAATGCTTTCTGAATCTGTGTGTGTGTGTGTGTGTGTGTGTGTGTGTGTGTGTAAGATGTGTGCCCCCTTTGCCTCTCACCTACTAATGATTGTATTATAATGACCTGGTAAGTTCTGTTCACCGGCTGCCACATTGAATTCCCATGCTAACCAGCTTTACTGTCAGCATATGCCATGGCGCAGCTATTGCCAGAGATGACAAAACGGTAGCTCCTTCAAAATCTTGGCATCTTTATCCTGATTTTATCACGTATCTCCCACTGTATCACTTGAATGGATGAGACTGGAGAAAGAAGTTGAGAAATGTTAAGGAAGTAAATACTTGTGAAGCTCCTAGTAGGTGCTATACGTTGTACTGTACACATCATCTTACTTAATCTTCCCAACAATTTTCTGGAAAATGTATTTCCAGTTTTACAGATGTGAAACTAGGGCATTGAAAGCTAACTAGCATATCAAATATCATAAATCCAGTAGAGCAGCAATTTCAAGTTAGGATTCATGTAAAAAAAGTGGAGATTTTCCTAAAATAAAAATATCATTCATAGGCTGTGATATAGTCACTCAGCAAACTCACACAACTATTATCTCTTTTAGTAGATGCACTATTACCTATTTTGACAGATACACAGCATCTGGGTGGTACCATAGTGTGCACTATATGCTCACTAACGGGAAGTGTCACTGACCTTTCCCCTATATATGATGAAGAAACTGGAACAATCTTAGGGTGAGTTTCTCAGAAAGGACTGTAATTTCAGATACACTCTAGATCAAAGACCTGGCATCCAGGTTTTCTTTAGCATTTTCCTTGAGGCAGAAGATGACATATGCAGGAGAAACAACCTTATTCTATGAGATACCAGGAGAAAGATATGAGGACCAATGTAAAGTGTGGCAGGAAATCCAATTACAGATTCAAGTATGGCCAAGTTTTGTAAAAACTCTACATGTCTGAAAGGAAAACAGGAAGAGTTTAAACTAACACACTCCTTTTCATAACAAAATATTGTATCAAAATAGTGCTGTGAATAGTGAATAAAACCATATCACAACCATCTAAAATGGGAAAATAGTGGTTACCTTTAAGATTATTTAAGATAGAAATATTAAGTGTCAAATATGAACATTAACCCGAGTTTGCTTCATTCTAAGTTTGCATTCTGACTTCCAAATACTGGCTCCAAAAAGGGTTTTAATGAGAATTATTTAATTGCTGTCAGGGGTGTTTCGGAGTGGATGCCACATTGGAAGTAGGGGGATCTTCATGACTGCTTGGATCTCTTCAATTTCTCAGCTTCCTTTATTTCATGATGCAGATGGATGGCATACGTATAATATCCAGGTGAGGCTAAAGTTGAAAATTAGTGCTGAAAGTACCGCCTTGAAGCCTTTCACTTCGTTTGATCCTCTGTGTGTAGCTCTGTGGGTGACTGGCATTTGGCTCCATTAAAGTTTATACACCATGGTTAAAATGTGAGAAATTGCTCCTTCCAACCTTATAATATAACATGGTTCTTGGCAGCTAAGCCACATGCCAACTCCAGAGTGGTTAGCTGGTGTGAAGGTAATTAGTATGGGGTTAATTACAAAATCCTTCCAGCTTTATTTCACAGGTTCCTTAGGGCAGTCTATTTTCTTGGATGCACTAAGCAAGAATGACTACATACAAATGTGTGGCACTGTGTGCAGACATGAATCTGTGAAAATGCATATGCTTCCAGTGGATAGAATGGCAAAGTCTTATTGGTCTTCTTATTCCTACCTCCTTTTCCCAAAACTGTGACTGGGTAATGATATTTATTAGATATTTTGTGCATTCACCATGTTCAAATAATTTGGGTATATAAATCTTTATTATGAGTTTTTATATCACAAAAGTATATATATATATATATATATATATATATATATATATATGTAATATAAGATTTTTGGAAACTTAATTTCCTCCACTGAAGTATGTAGCATTATTGAGCATTGACTTTTAAGACTACTTTATTACTGCTTATGAAGATAGATGTGTTAGGATTTTTAAATTTTTCATTTCCAAGTAACAGAAAATTTAACTCGAACAATCTCAAATGAGAAGGGTAATGTTAAGTACAAAGTCAGTGATGAAGACACCAGGTGTTAAGACCTACTCCTTTGGATTCTCTTTGTCCTGTACTTCTGAGATCCAGTGTTAGTGTCGCATAATGCATGTGATCACAGACGGATTAATGGCTACAAGTGAAGCACTAGGTTTCTGCTTTATTACTAATATACAGAAGGGCAAAGTACTATCAAAGCATACAGCCTGAGTATTTGTGAGTTTGTGAGTATACATATTCCTATAAGAATGTACATCATCAGTACATTTTGGAGGAGAAAGGAAAGGGAATATATCATAAGAGTGTCATTCTCAAAAGGCAAAAGGGTTTTTTGTAAATAATTTTTGTCATTTTTGTTTTCATGAACACATTCATACTTGTAACAATTGTGTCAACTAGACTTTGTAGGTATTACTATTTCTTTTCATTTTATAAATGAGTAAACAGCTTCAAAATTTCATGTGACTTAGTCCAATGTATAATGTTAAATGATGTTGGGATTTGAACTCAAAGTATCTAAAGCAATGTCCATTGGATTTATCATCACACAGTGATTTAGGCACTAATATTGAGGAAATTTGCACCTCTTATCTTATAAAGCAAGAAGGCCATTTATCTTGTTAATATTAATCATCAAAAAGAAATTAACAAAGAAAATGAAATATTTGTACTGGATAGTTTATTTTTACAAATTGGATTATTTGTCATAAGGTTTGCATTAGGATTTTTAAAAAGTCAAAACAACAGGTTTCGTGTATAAGCCTTTAAATTCAGTACACATGTATGTATACTCATGTGTTGCATAACAATATTATGGTCAACTCAACAGTGTTCCTGTAAGTTTATAATACCTAATGACATCCTCATCAAAGATCGTATATTACACTAACCTTTGCACAATAATGAAATTGCCTAACTCTGCATTTCTTAGAATGTCCTCCACTGTTAAGCAATGGGAGGTGTGTGTGTGTGTGTGTGTGTGTGTGTGTTTTCAAGCACACATAGGCATATAAGAGTGAAATTATTAAGAAGAATCAGCATCTGTAATTATGGATCTGTAGTTATGTAATGGGGTTCAAAAGTCCCATTATAGGCTGCAAATCCAAGCTAGAGACCTTGGGATGGTAGTGATGTGACTCTAAGTCTAAAATGGTTTAGGACCAGAAATGCTGATTGTGTAACTATCAATCTTAAAGGCCAGTGAATCTAAGCCTCTGATGGCCAAGGGCAGGAGAAGAGGTCCCTATGTCCAGAAAAGTGCAATGAAACGTTGTACCTTCCCTCTGCCTTTTGATTCTATCCTAGCTCCTACCTGATTATGTGTTGCCCATTTACAGTGAGGGTAAATCCTCCTCACTTACTGGGCAGACTCACACCATCTGCATTGGAAACACACTCACAGACATACCCTGAAATGATAATTTAACAATTTTATACATACCCCTCAGTCCATGTGACACTCCAAATTTACCATCACATTGTCAAAATTTGCTTTTGTTTTTGTTCTGATTTGTTTTGTAGGTGCCAGCAACTAAACTAGATTGTATGTCTAGCATTTTGTTTAATTGATATCTTTATGCACTGCCTCCTCCCAAATAAGCCAAAATGAAACTTCTCTCTTGGTTCCTTTACAAACAGTGCTCAGTAACAAATGTGCATGTTGAATCGTATGTACCTACATCTCAGAGACATTTTAGTGTAGCGGATAGCAAAACAAGGTCCGGTGTTGTTGCATCTGGGTTTACGCACTGACTCAGCTTTTGGTAAACTTTGTCATCTTTCATTTCTTTATAATTTTAATCCCCCATCAAAGGTGGGGATGAGCGTAATTATATCTGAGTGATACAATGTTAATTAATTGTCAGGTAATTAGTACTATGTTAGCTGTTAATTTCATGGCAATTTTGTGCCAAGAAAGTTTTGTAGCTGCCATTGAATTCCACCTTCCTTCTAGGATAAAGTTCAAGTTTCTTAACATATTATAAAGGAGAACTTGTAAGACTGACAGCACTGGCCATGTAATCTCTCTCCTCTCTACCTTCTGCCAACTGATTTTCTGCCACTTCCTCTGATTTATTTCACATCTTCTCAATATTCTCAAACTATATCCTGAGCAAACTCTCCTGGAAAATCATATATAATGTGGATCCTCAGGCCCTGTCTCTAGTTATATATACGCTCTAAGTTTTGTGTAGGTCCAAATTTTACATTCCTCATCTGTGTCCATTGGTGTCAACTTTTGTGATCTGCCATCTGCATTTTGAGAGTTTGACCTTGGTACATTTGGTCATATATTGTCTTTTTTAATCTGCACAACACTGCAGATTCATCTCCTGACCTCAAACACTCTTGGTCAGGAGCTATTGCTTCCATAATTCCCTGGACTACAGTCCACATGATGCTAGAGACCTTGCAATTATATTACTGCATTTCAACCCTATTTCCAACCTCACTAAATCATAAGTTCCTAAAACTGAGAGGAAACAAATGTTTTCCCACTACACCACAAATCTGACTTTGTCAAGGTGCCTGGAAATGTCAAAGGAATTCTCAATAAGCCATAGTCTCAGCATAACTATCATTATGAAGACCTTCTTGCCATTTCTTGAACAAGAAAATGTTCATCACTGTTCAGTCTTTAGAAGAAAGGAAGGAATGTCACAAAAGAACTCAAAAATTTATAAAGCTGGTGTTAAAATTAACTTGTTTTTCTAAACCCTAAATGAAACAGAGCATACAAAGCAATGCTCTGATTCTGAAATGCCCCCTGGAGCAGCCAGGTGTGGCTGACAGGTGGGGTTCAGGCCAGAGAGGAAAGTGTTGCTCAGTTTCCAAGATGATTATACCCAAAACAGAATCTCAAAACAAAATGGCTGTGCAGAGAGAAAGGACGAGATGGAAGGCAGTGGGATAGCAAGGCATGCAAAGGGGAAAATATTTCCTTAAGTATTTTGGGGAGTGAAGAGAGTTCTTTAAATTTTTATTTCATTCAGAGTATTTTGTTTACTTAGAGTAGTGAATGTAGACACACACACACACACACACACACACACCCTTACCCAACACATGAGAGGAAAAATGTCACCCTCATTTTAGTATTCTTAGGTTCTAGTAAAGGCTATTTTGGAATATTATCTACTTTCCTGTCTACCTGGAGAGTATTTTTGTTCTTGCCAAGAACAAAATGAATGGTCTTAAAATGGAAATGTTGCAGCTCATACTCTGTACTAGACTCAAATGCAAGGCCCTTTTGTCTCTATAATTCTTTTTCCTATTTAAAGTAACTAAACAACTCTAAATTTGGTATATACCTAATTCATAAGAGTAAATGAAGACATGAATTAATGGCATTTTCTAGAGAAAAAAAAAAACTCCCATTCATCTCAAATTTCTAGAGCATGGGAGCTAGGAAAACTAATAACATCTGATTTTTTAAGCTAAGAGGAAGCAAATTTCTTTCCTATGTACTAAAACTAAGACTTAAGGGAGATGCTGTATTAGAGAAGGCAGCAGAAACCAGGATTTAATCCTGTGTCATAATTCTCAACTGCATGCTTTATAAAGAAAGCTCGTGGGCCAAACAATGCTGGTGAAAATTTGCTAAGGAAAATCTATAACAAGGCCTGATTATTGGAAGCTTAAAATTTCTTCTCTAGCACGCATTTTAAAAAATAATGAAGGCTTGAAGCCACTTTGACAAAGGCCTGATTTAACTCAACTGATTAAAAAGGTCAATGGGAGTTCATGTTTTTTCTCCCTCGGGAAAAATTTAAGAAAAATAACTCCTCTGTGCCTATATTAGGATATCTTTGTGATTAGAAGATTCTGAATTCGTCAGCAGCTGAATGAGAGAGTTCTGCAGGGGAAGACTAAACTCTCACGCTTAATTACAATTCCTCTTCACACTGAAACGCATCTCTGCAGTATAGGCTGGTACCAAAAATGTTCTTTCTCCTCAACTAATATAGACTGGTATCATAATCGTATGATGCACTGCAGTTTTTATGGAACTATAAATGGC
Source organism: Dolichotis patagonum (assembly GCA_004027295.1). Classification (NCBI taxonomy): domain Eukaryota; kingdom Metazoa; phylum Chordata; class Mammalia; order Rodentia; family Caviidae; genus Dolichotis; species Dolichotis patagonum. Next base: position 69,152 of record PVJX010005733.1, on the reverse strand, counting down.
AACTATAAATTCCACATAGGATGTGAAAAGATTTTCGTCTATACAGTTTAGTTTGGGGTAATGAATATATTTATATGTGCATTTATGCATGAAAAATCTATATTCATAGACACACACACACATAACTTGAGAGAAAAACAGTCATCTTCATAACTATATCTTTATGTCCGCCTAGAAGCTGGTCTGAAATGGTAGCTGTTTTAATGACTCCTGACTGAGTAGACCTGTTTACCTAAGTTCTGTTGGAAAGTCTTCTTTGCTGTTTTTATTTGAGCTGTGGTTATGAAAGGAGGGTTTGAATGGTGGTATCAAGAATAGCTGAGAAAGTTTTCCCTTGCTAAGGATTTTGATGAAGGTTCACATCAGAGAACATGAAAAAAAGCAAACCAAATACAATCAACCACAAAAATTAGGCATTAAACAAGAGAGCTTTGGGATAAGCAAGCATTGTAGCACTTACTGCTGTTTGATCTTGGCTAGCTTCTGTGAGTACCTGAGGTGTTACTTTTCTCAATTGTAAAGTGAAGGTAATGGAATATATAGTATTCAATGTGATGGGGGGTTATTGTTATTTTATTTTGTTCTACATCTACTTGCTTCACTTAATTTCGAGTTTTAACCCGTCTTGTTTATCAAATATTCCTACTTCAGGCCACTAAAATTACCAGATATACCCGAGCTTATAAATATGCACTTTACTTGAAGTCAAATTATAAGTTAGATGTTTCATTAATTTTTTCTCATATCAGTAACAGCCAATTAATTTGAAGCAAGTATTCTTTGGCAAGCCATTGTAACTGCCTTATATGTAATAAGGTCATTCAGTCTGTAGATAATTTCCAAAAACATATGTAAAAGGAGCAACCAAAGTACAGCAAGGTTATTTTGCTTGGTGATGTAAGTTGTTTGTAGTACAACCAAATCCAGTCCAGACCTTTTAACTTGAAGATCTCTTCTTTTTTCCTGAAGCTCTTACTCTTGTATCATTATCAAAATAACACTCAGATAGAGACATGTTTAAAAAATCAGGCTATCTAGGAAATCCCACCAAATTTACCATGTGCCTCATGTTTAGAGCATTGTCTCTTTGTGAATCTCTTAAGATGCCTTAAGTTACAAATAGCAGAAAATCTGACTTACGCATTTATAATAGAAGACAAAAATCATCTGACCTACCGCCAGCATAGAGGTAGAAGGATGCTAATCTTATTATATGTGTTGCCAAAGCGAGCAGCAGACACTAATCTTAATACTGGAGCAACAGAATCTTTAGAGCTCAAGCTTCTTTCTTCCAGTCCTGGCTGCCTGCTTTGTGTGAGTTTCATGCTCAGACTAGGTAGTCAGTCGGTTTATGAGTATTTAGAAGTCGTGTGTGGTATCCCTTCTTATATTTCTTGCTTGGGAATGATAACTCTGTTTACAGATATTTGCAGTGTCTCATAACTAGGATTGATTTATAGCCCATTTCTTAACAATCACTGGTGAGAACACTGAGGTTCCAGTGATAGGCTTAGTTCTTTGCAGAACAAATGCTGAGAACTAACCGGTAACCTCATTTATGTGTGGTGTACAGAAGGCTAGAACTTACCATATTTCTATACACAGTAGAAATGTGCCCCCTTTTCTGCAGATACAGTAGCATCTTATTTCTCACTGTAGTGTCCAGTTTCACTTAGAGATAGGGGATAAATAACTATCCCTTCTGAATTTGAAAATGTTTCTTCTAGTTACTTACATACATTATGAAATTCACTAGATAATTTAAATCAAGTATCTAGAAAGCCAGTAATGATAAGGCTGTTCTTCAATTTCTGAACACTTGCTGAATTCTAATTGAACATAGGTGGTAACTGTACCACTGGATGAACCCACTCAAGGAGGTCACTTGGATAATATGAATGTACAGTTAGAATGGCAAAGTCTGACACATATGAACATCATTAAATAGTGAATTCAAGAGCTGTTATGAATTTGGATGATGCTCAGAAGTTTTAGTGAGCTCAGATTTGCCTCAATACATGTCTTCAGAGCTTTTGGAAAACTATTTAAGACTTGTATTTCCAGAAATCATACCTAGGTGTTTATTTCAAATAGATGTAACTTTTAGAATTTTACCAGAAAATCTTATGTTGTCGCTTTATTTTTTATCATTCAAATGTATAGTAGTTGCCCACTTTAATTTTAATTTTCCTATATATTAGTGATATTTTGTACATTTTTATCAGTTTATTGGCCATTTCTCTTTTCTACCTGATGTGTTCAAATCTTTTGACTACTATTTGTCGGACTCCTTTCTTAATAACATAGATTTACAAAAATAAACACACAGGCGCACATACAAACCCACCCACACACACGACACAAGTCTTCTGCAAAATGTGACCTGTAATTTTTTTCTCAACTATAACTTAACAATTGATTTGCTTTACAAAGCCATTTGGTGCACAAAAGTTTTAATTTTGATAATATAATCTATCAGTTTATTTTTATAATGTTTAGTGCTTTCTATATTTCTTCCTAAAAAATTTGCATTAGGATGTTTTTCTGTGTGAGTTAAAAATATTTTTAGCTTTTATATTTAGGCTTATTATTAATCTAAAAATACTTTTGCACATGTCATGAGGTAAATACCAATGTTACTGTTTTCATGTCCTATAGGATGCCTAGCACCAGTATCAAAAGTTGAAAATATTTTTCTTACCAATTAATGATTTGATAATTTTGCAGGAAATTAATACATTGTGTAAATGTTGATCTATTCATCATATCCTTATTCAGTTTTATTGATTGACTTATCTGTTTTCTACCAACACATTATTGTCTTGATTACTGTTATGTTTAGAAGTTAGTATTATGAGTACTCCAAATTTTTCTAATAGAAAATTTCTTTTTTAATTCAATGACCTTTGCAAATAAATGTTAGAATCACTGTTGATTTACACAGAAATGCCTGCTGAGATTTTGATTGGTGCTGCATAAGTAGAAACATATAGATGGATAAAAATCAAATTGAAGAGTTACCATCATCATAATACTTCTATCTTAATATAATCCATGAACATGATATTCATCATTTATTTTAGTCTTTTAAGTTTCTTATCAGATTTGTTGTTTTAATGTAAACTTTGTATATGTTTTGGTTCACTGATTTTGAATTTTTGTTTTACTTCACAAATGATCATTAATTAAATTTTTCCCCATGGTCTTACTTTCTATGCTTCAGTTTATAAAGATTCTATATCCATAAGAAAAGACATAAAGTATCATAGCATACAATCTTATGTTAAACTAATGTGATAGATTTTTCATTTCAGATTTTGTAAGTTTTAGATTTAATTTATTTTAATTCTTTTTAATAGCTACAATTTTTCTACTGGCATTGTTTATGAAGTCTGTATTTTAAAATAATTTTCTTCTAAATTTGATTTGTGTACCTGTTTTTATTTAGATTGTTAAAAATTACTTATGGCTGTCATATTACTGTTTGTTCATATGTCTGATAATGTACCATATCTGAACATATGAATATAACATTGAAATTCTATATTTTGTTTTATTCCTTTAGAGATTATTTAATTTTGTTCTTATAGAAAATGTATTAGAAAAAATAGGATTAATGTTTTCATCCTACTTTAAATTTTGAAAAATTAGAATCCCATTTTTGAGGCAATATAGATAGAATTAAGGTCTTTATGTTACCTGAAGTAACCTAGTTACAGAAAAAAAATAACACATTCTCATTCATATTGGGAAATAAAAATCTCAATTTTATAAAACTTGAGACAAAAATGATCACTAGAATTTAGGAAGGATGGAATGTAGGGGATGGAGATCGGATAATGGGTGACAAACTATATCAGTATTCCTATACTGCACCACGGTAGTGTAACTATTGTTGCAATTTACCATAAAAGCTATCGGAGAGACTTGAAATTTCCTAACAGAAGTAAATGATGAACCCAGGATATTCAGCCAGGTGCATTCTATTGTGCCTGGTCAGAATTCCTATTTGTATGACCCTAGAAATTTCTACTTAGATCACAACTTTTCAGCTGCTCTTCACTCCTTAGCCTGAAGGCATCATCTTGTATATGCATAGAGCTCAGTATTCAGTCAGAAATGTAAACAAAGCCATTAGTTTATGTTTTGTTATGTTTCATCGTTTCATCATATACTTGCCTTCACTCTGGCACTCTGTCTTGTAAATTTTAGTTGCTTCAGTATCCAGAACTCCAAAGGCTGTCAGGAAAAACATCACCCTTAATTCCAACCTAGAGGCACCCCTTGCAGTTTCAGCTTTTTGGGGGGCTAAACTGGGAAGATTGCTTGAACCCTTGAGCTTATGGACAGTCGAGTTAACATGATGGGAACTTGTCCCAGGTGATAAAATCCTTAGTAAACACAAAGGTGACTCATCTAGCTATATATTGAATGTGCTAGCTTTTTAGAAGATGATAGTCTTTTCAAGATAATAAAATGTGAATTATCCAATCTAATGATATGGTTTCAGAGACCAAATTACTGATTCCTCTTAAGGAAAAGTGATAAAACTTGTGGCCCAAGATGGGGAAATGGCACATTTTTTAGCAATACACCCAAGAGTCTTTTGAAAAATAATGAAGAAATTTAAGAAGTAATATCAAAGAGCAAAGGAAAATTAACAAAAGAGAAGACACCATCAGTGTTCTAATAAACTTCTGGAATGTACAGAATTCAATAAATAATAATTCTATCTTTATTCAATATTTATTGAATATTCAATAAATTTCTGGAATGTACAGAAGAAAGTGGTTAATAGAGAAACATAGTGGAGATGAAGGAGTTAATACATGCTACTCTTGCAGGACAAACATTTTGAATTAAACACACTTAAAAATTAGGCACAAAGTGATCACTGAGACCTCCTTCCTTCTGTTTTAAAAGAGGGAACTAAAATTCCCATATGAAAGGCACCCTCCCTGTACCAAGAGGAAAGCATCATTCTCGCTCTCAGGAATAAAAAGTTAAGGCTGACAGAAATCTGCACTAAGAAGCCTGATGAGGTCAATTTCTATCCTCCTGGCTACATCCTCACCCTACTTTAAGCACCTTAAAGCAAGTCTCCCATCATACTTTCACCATGTCTAATTCACTGTGTATGTGTTTCCTTCTAATTCTTTGTGCCATCATTTCCTTATAACATTGTTCATGCCATATAAAACTGGCATTAAATAAAATTCTGTGTTTCTTTCTCATAAGAAATTAATAAGTAAAAAAATCCTAATATCCTTTGATGGACTCTACCACACTAGATTAAACTCCAGAAGGTATCTCAAAATAGAATTTTGGGAAATCAGATGTCCCATCTCCAGCACTTTCCTTCCCTGAGTGTACATAGCTGTCAGGTATTTATTGTCCAATGTGAAAAGACACTCTGGATATACTGTGTTCAGTTTTGTAGTTCTTTAGAGTTAGGAGTCCAGTCCAGAATCAATTATTTTGCCACAAATAGAAACAAACATTCCCCATAGAACGTTTGAAAGACATAATCCAGAGTCCCTAAATTGTAATTTCTTACACTTTGAAGACCTTCAGTTTTTGACTAGTTTGAGTCATTGGGATACTTGAAGGAGAAAACTTTCATAATTCCATTTGTAACTTCTAAGAAATGGGAAGAGAGGGTTAGGTATTTAGTTTGGCAGCACAGCACCTGCCTGGCAAGTGCAAGATGGTGAGTTTGATTCCTAACAAACAAACAAGCAAACAAAGAAACCAACAAACAAAAAAAGAAATTAGAAGTGAGTTTGTGAGTCAGGATAAGAAAACCAATATTAATTGTTATAGTTTATCTGATAATTGGTGAGAGTTTGACTTAGTGCACTAAAAATGAGCTAGATGAATGAATAGATAACAGGGTTATTGAAGACATTACCATTTTTGTTTCCAGATTAGAAAGAAACAGTAAGAGAGTGGAAAATATTTAATACAATATTTTCCTAGCTCCGGAATGGAGTTGACAGTAAGGCTGATAAAGAAATACAAAAGTAAATAAGATAATTACTTTGCTTCACAAGCATTTCATTTTTTATTTTTCTGGTAAAATATGATTGGGACCTAAATTTTGACAATAAAAATAGAAACTAGGAAGAGATCAAATGAATTTCCTCCAAAAGATACCATTAACACTATTCCACACCACGTCTTGGGGTAAGTAGGAGAATGAAGATTCAAGTACTACCTGGAAGTTTATAGCTTATCCAGTGATTAAGTTAACTGACATTGAAACCATTGAAGAAATGGCGAAGTTTGAGCTGGGGAGAGTAGAGATCAGCACACACCATAAGTTCTAAATTATACATAGAAGTCTGAGAACTCTCAAGTGGAAATGTCTGTTTTGGAGACCAAAAATGTAGGTATGGTGGCCAGAAAAATAGTACATTTGGAAACAAAAATTAGAAACTGATGTCGCAGTAAGGGATGAGATATGCCAAGAGAGAAGAATATAGTGAAAAGAAAAGGAAGATTTAGGAAAATGGAGTAAGAAAACAAGTGTCAAAGTATACAGAATATTTTAAATGTGGGTTGAGCACTTTCTCTAATTGGTATAAATATGTCTATATGTGTGTATACACCTATCAAAGCTATTTGCTATGATGTCTAGGATAGGGTTGTTAAAATTGCATATGAAGAATATATTTGAAAGCATATTTTTGTCTTTGCAGCATAATGTTTCTTCTATGTTCACCATAATATCACATTCTGTATGTGTAGATGGTCTTCCATTATGGTGGGTCATATATCTAGAGATTCAATAAAATTATCCCCACCACAACAAATGTATCTGTAGTGAATATGTATAGATTTTTTTCTTGTCATTATTCCCTAAAGAATACAGTTTAACAAGTATTTATGTTATACAGCATTAGGTATTATAAGTCACGAGGGATTCTTTAAAGCTTAGGAAATAATCTGTGTGGGTTATGTGCAAATATTATGCAATTTTATGTAAGAGACTAGAGACTTAGTGGGTTTGCTACCACAGAGGGCTTCCTGAAATCAATCTCCTATGGACCCTAAAGGGTGATTGTAGCCCAATAATATTACTAGTGGGTGGGAAAAGGCCAATTTCTTGCTTACTTATCATCTAAAGTTAAGAGTATAGACCATGCATTAATGTTCATTTTGTTGACTGTCTTTGGCATTTGTCTAATTCAGCTGATACTTGTCATATCACCGCACACACACACACACACACATGCATATACAAGAGTTAGTGATTAGTCCAAATGGTGAACAGATTGCAATACAAGAAAATAAATATGATCAGGAAAAATTTAAACGGTATGCGTATTGTATGTGATTAACTTTTTTTCCGGTGTTGTTATTCCATGCTACTGCACTCAGTGTAATTGCATTTTGTGAATACGTTACAACATGTGTTTTGCCCAGATGAAGAGTAATCACAACAAGTAATTTGAACTTGTCATTTGGTAGCATTGCTATAAATGGCAGGAGAATATTTTGTTAAATCTTTATGACTGGGATGTGCATTTTTGTAATCATTCCAAAAACTTTTGAGAAGCGGCAGATGCCTGACAGAAGACTTTCTGTTAAGCTGTTTTTGTGATTTAAAAAAGTCATGATGAACTTTTGGCCTTGCCAATCATTCTCTTGGGGAATTTTAGTTTAAATGCACAGTCATCAGGAAGCACACCAGACAGTCTCAGGCACACACAGACATACACACACATGTAGGCACATAAGGAATAAGTGAGAATCACGGTGTGTAATGATTTCTGGAATTCTTTTGTATTAGAGAGAACTTTCAAGGCACCAGGTGACTTTCAGTTTTTTGAACACCCTGTGAGCTATATTGCCTTTTTGTGATGCTTTACCTCTTTTGTGTGTTTGGAAGAGCCTTTGCCCACTTTCTCTCTAGTGTCTTAGACTTGTTGAGCTATTGAAGATTCTCTTGAGATGCTCTTGCCTGTCACTGATTTAGATGCCACACATCTGTGCATCTCATTTGTTGCTCCATAGCACACTGTGGACAGGCATTTGGGTTGGCATTAAATAGCATTGTGTCCATCATCTTAACAATCTGACCTACAATCATGTTTTCATGAAGTCAGTGATATTGCCTTACTTTTCTTCATAGAGTGTTAATAATTTGTACTCCACCTAGAATATGATAGACCTTGAAACCCAACAGTTATCTTCACCACTAACCCTAGCCCAGTCTATCTCATTATTAAACCTAGCCAAAAAAATCACAGTTCTCTCTTTCATGGAGTTTAGAAGGAAATCATCATAGGCGTGGTACTATAGGAACCCACAAATTCTTCCATTAATTCTTTATAACTAAAGCCAAATAAAATAACTATCCAAAACATATGTAAACAGAACCATCTAATAACAGAAGAAAACTGAAGGGGTAAATTCTCAAGGAAGCCTTCAGGGCAGAAATATCATTATGTCACTGCTAAAATAAACAATTTTGCTAGCTAGGGCAGGGTATATGACAAAGACTGAGGAAAGGCAGAGGGACAGGAAACCACAGGTCAATCTGTGAAGGTGAGGACAAAGAATTTTAGGCTGACTCTGGGAACTAAGAGAAGAGAAAATTCAAAAGGCTCACTTGAAATGTGTGGAATTAGAAGAATAATGAGGCAACCACATCTAATTGAGAAAAATTAAATCATGCCATCTGGAACTTTCATTTTGCATTTGAAGTTAAAGGAGTGAGTTAAGTCTCTGAGGCTGTCTGGATGGTTTGAAGGTATATATTTTATATATTGGAAAGTAATAAATTCTTAGAGTCCAAAAACGTATGTTCCAGTCCTATTTCTCAGTACCTATGAATATAGCCCTATTTAAACATAGAGTTTTGCAGACCCAGTCAGGTAAAAGGGAGACCATCAGAAGTTCAAGCGGACCAGATAGGACCACATGTGTGGCCTCAGGACACACAAAGAAAGGTAATGTGATGGTGACAAATGCCATGGAAGAATGGCAACAGCCATAAGAAGTCAAAGAGAGATTAAAAAGCAAAATAACAAAATCACCATCCTTCCCCAGACATGTCAGAATAAGCATGGCCTTTCTGATACCTTCATTTGTGCTTGTCACTTCCAGAACTGTAAAGCTCCTTTTATTGTAGTTTCATTTTGGTTTAATTAAGTTTATTGGTACAATTTACCTATATATAATGATCACATTTATTATAGGGAATTGGACCCTGTACTTGATACGTCTTGATTCCAATTTCTTTTTTCACTCTTGTCCCCTCCCTTCAACCCCACTTCCCCTCCCCATTCTCAAATCTCTGTTTTCATTTTATCCTTCTTTTCTCATTTTTTTTCTTTCCTTTTCTTTTCTCCCTCTTACCCCTCACTAGTTCTCTTTTTCTTTTGAGTATTTTCTATTTCAAAATATTTATTGTATATTTTGGTTCTTATTTACAGTTTCAGTATCAGAGAGATAATGCAATATTTATATATTTTTAAATTTATTTCAGTTATTATTATGGTCTCAAGTTCCATCCATTTATCTATAAATGTCTTAATTTAATCCTTCTTTATGGCTGAGTAATACTCCACTATATAAAAAGATCATATCATTTCTATTCATTCATTGTTTAATGGGTACTTGGGTGGCTTCCAAGATTTAGCTATTACAACTTGTAGTGCTGTAAACATAGGTACGCATATATCTTAATGATAGGATGCTTTTAATTCTTTCAGAAAGATACACAGAAAAGAAATACCTGGATGAAATGACACTTCTAATCATAGATTTGCAGAACTGCACTGATTTCCACAGTGGTTGCACCAACCTACACTCCCACCAATAGTAGAGAAGGGTTTCTTTTTCCCCACATGCCCACTGGCATTGGTTATTAGTTGTTTTCTTGATAATAGTCTATCTTTGTGGAGTGAGGTGGAATCTCAGCATTGTTTTAATTTGCATTTCTCAAGTGACCAGTTATGCTGAACACTTTTTTATGTATTAATTTGCCTTTTGTACTAATTCTTCTGAGAAGTGTCTATTTCAGATGCCCATTTTGGAATCAGAACTTTTAAGTTATAAATTCTGATTATTTTTAGTTCTTTATATGTTTTAGATATTAGTCCTTTGTATCAAGAGCAGCTGGAAAACTTTTTCCCACTCTGTGAGTTTTCTTTTCATGTTGTTGGTGATTTATTTTTTTGTGAAAAATCTTTTTAGTAAGTTGAGATCCCAAGGTATTCATTCTTTGTGATAATCACATGATCATCTCAATAAACCCAGAGAAAACATTTGACAAAGTACAACACACATTTATGATAAAAATCCCAAAGAAAATCAGAATAGATGGTCTTTACCTCAATCTGATAAAAACCATCTATGTCAAACCAATAGCCAATATCACATTATGTAGTCAAAAGCTGAAAGCTTTCACTCTAAAATCAGGAACAAAATGAGTAGGACCATTATCACCATTCCTGTTCAACATGTTTCTGGAAAAATTGGCCAGAGCAATTTTTTTTTGGTGTTTTTAAGACATGATTTCATAATACAGTACAGGATGGCCTTAAACTAACTTTGTGCTTTAGGATGGCCTTGAATTCACAACGAACCTCCTGCCTCAGACTCCTAGTATGGGAATTGCAGCCTTGCACCACCATACCTGAAGGCCAGAGCAATTAGATAAGAGAAAGAAATAAAAGGAATAAAGATAAGAAAATAAGAAGTTAAATTATCATTATAAATTATCATTATACAAAGATAACATGGTACTCTGCGTAGAAGATCCCAAAAGTGCCACCAAAACCTTCTTTATTTAATAACCAGATTGAGTTGTGTAGTTAGATACAAAGTCAACACTCAAAAATCAATAGCATACCTGTACAGAAATAACAAACTCACTGAGAGAGAAATTAGGGAAACAATATCCTTCACAACTATGTAAAAAAAAGGAAATACTTAGGAATCAATCTAAAAAAGTAAGTAAATATCTGTACATTGAAATCTACAATGTTCTGAAAAATGAACAAAGATGATATCAGAAAATGGAAAAATATTTTGCTTATGGATAGGAAGGATATGGATAGGAAGAACCAACATAGTGAAAATGGCCATAATCTCAAAATTGCTATACAAATTTAATGCAATCCCAATGAAAATAATGTTTATATACTTCACAGAATTATAGAAAACATTATTAAAATGCATTTGAAACCAGAAGAGCCCTCAAATAGCGAAAGCATTTCTGGACAGCAAAGGCAAAGCCCCCTTCTTTTTGTCAGAATCCCTGACCTGAAATTATACTACAGTTGAGAGGGCCTGAAGCAGGAGCTCTACTGAAAGTTTGAGACCGGCCTGGGTACATCATGTGGTCTTCAAAATAGTGTATCAAAATTACAAGTGATTAGTTTTGTTGGGAGTTGTACTAGTTAGGTTTATATTTGCCTTTCTACTCTTTTCTTTGAATATTTTCTGGTAATAAATTGCATTTTATATCAGAAACACGACGAAATTGAGATGAGAGACAGAAAGGCTAATAAGGAGAAGGTAGCAATAGTATAATCGAAAAAGATACCCTCTGCTTTGCCTGATCAGGAGACCAGTATAAGATGCATATTCAAGGTAAAGTTGACAGGCTTTGCTGATGATCCACTGAAGGGAGATGTTATAGAGGCAGAATTGAAGATAACAAAGATTTTTCTCCAGAGGAGGAAAGTTCAGGGTTCCAAGGGGGAAGTTTGAGCAAGTGGTCAGGAGAGTTACAGATAATAACCTTAGTCCTAATTTGCCAAATTTGAGATGACAGTTGAACCACCATGATGTTTAAAGTCATAAAGGCTATCTGAGAGGGTCCATGTATCAAAATAAAAAAGGGTAAAAGAAGTGGTAAGATATTTTCAGAGGAGCTTAAAAATACCAAAGGATGATGATTATAATTGTCTTCCTGGTAATAAAACCTCAGAAATCTGATGTAGGTAGATTCACATAAATCGTTTTACTAAGAGATATAAAGTGATGCACTCTTAGGAGATGGATATAATTCACAAATTATGGTTAATGTGCTGTAGAATTATTAGGCGTTCAAATATAACTAAAAATGTGGTAAACTCAACCACCTCATAATAAGGAGCTGACAAGCGATGCATGAAGTCTTTATGAAAAAAAAAAAAATCCCTGCTGCTTGCTATGGTGTCGTCCCAGCTGAGGTACAGAAATAAACATGTCACTCATAGTGTTTTCGCTTCCTCCTACAAGGCTGTCAGCAAAGTGGGGCAAGGCTAACGGAATCAAATACATAATACGAACAAAAATTAACTCATCATCACAGCTTTCCTCCTACTTAAAGGGAAAGGACCCAAGCAAGAATTCAGTGTCACACCAGAGAAAGTACAAGGCAGACTCCCATGCTAGCAGAATTACTGGTGGAATCTAGTAAATGCACTGCTAACCAGGATACCATGTTTTGTGCAGTGTTTCTAAAATACATGTTGCCCCAGTTGCTACATCAGGAGTACAGAACAGCTGTAATTGCTACTGGATTCTATGACCCTCTGGCAGGCGGCAGAGACCATGTAGATGACTGAGAGATTGAAAAACTCACAGAGCTTTCATCTAACTGTCTATGTTTTTGAGGATGTTGCATCTACACAGTAAGAGGTATCATAGTAATCTAAAATTTTTGAGAAAACAACTTTAATAAAATATTCAAATTGTAGTAAGTCCTTATTGAAGATAGTGTATGAAAATTGTTTCTTATTTCAGAAAAACAATTGAAATTACTATAAATCCACAAGGACAAAAAGAATAAAAGAGATGAGAAAGAAAACAACAGATCCTGGAAAATGGAGGGCAGGTGCTAACTGACTCAGTTACTATATCTGGCAATTGATTAGTTAATATAAGCCATCACTGGGAATGCTGAAAAGTCACTTTGTCTAAGAGCTCTTAGGTCACTCATGAAGTCTTAGCATGCAAGACTTCTGAAATTGGGGGTCACTATAACTAGGGAGAATAAATAGGTTCAGAGCTTCCTTGAGAACTTTCTAGATTCCTGTATCCCCTCACCCAGTCTATTCAGCCAAGCAAATCTTCCTAAAAGTCTTCATTCTAAAATAGGTGTCTAGGCCTGTGCTCCCAAATATTTTGCACTGTTATCTATTATAGCACATATTATATTAAACTTTCTGGCCTCTCCATAGTTGTAGACCCATTGAAAGTTAATACATTGTCTCTATTTGGGTTGTACAAAGCATATAACAGACTTCAGCTTTTAGGAGAACTTACCAATTTAGAAGTATCAATGATTTCTTTAAACCAGGTAAAACAAAGTGTGTATATGGCTCAAGACACAGAGTACTATTGAGGATATAGATAATTGTATAGATAAATAAAATTATATATAAATGAATTAATATATGCTTAATATGTGCATAATGAATTAGGTAATTGTATATAAATTACTTATATAATACACATACACAGAGTGTATTTTTTCCGCGATACTGAATTGCGGAATTGAATTGAAAACCTTTACATTGAGCTACATCACCAGCTGTTTTTTAAAACTTTGAGACAGGATCTCACTAAGTTGCCCAAGATGGGTCTGAATTTACCTCCCTTCTGTCACAGCCTCCCCAAATGCTGGGGTTGCTGGCTTTCTGGCCATATACCTAACCATGAAAAGAAAATTTTGCACTACAATGTGAATTTGAAATCAAACCCTCCTCCCTATGTGATTCCTTTTTTTTTTATTTTAAAAACAAAAAAAGAATAAAAACAATGATACACAATTTCAAAACAAAATGATAGGAGATTATCAATGGCTAATATATTGCATATCGTCATCTTCAAAGTAGTTGTTCAGATTATAAGATAAAGGCATAAAAATGATCAATTGAACAATGAAAGCACAAACTATTCTTTTTCATGAACTAACAAAAATTAGTAGTATAAATGATACTCTCATGTATAAATATCATATTGTCTCCCTATATTATTCTTGGAATCTAGACTTGCAGTCCATTTTTCTGGACAGGATCTTGAAACTATTTTACCTCAGGTACAATATACCTGATTATGAGAAAGTTCCTCAAAATACTAATACATGAAATGCAACCCAAGAGATTCAGTTAGGTTAGAATGCAGTGCATTTTATGGTAAAATAATCCATTCACGCCGAACTTCCCATCATAGTACAGTTCCACAGCACACATGAGCAGTCAACAGAGGGTCACTAAACACAGGAAATATTTTTTCAGAGAAAAGACAGATTAAAATAATAGTAGCAATCAAATCATAAAGACAAGGATTTTACAGGAAAATAAAAGCAGCTACCATTTACATTTCTCATGAATGTAAGATATGACGTTACTTATTTGACACAATTGCCACTTACTATAAAGTAAAATTAAATAAAATCAATCATCTTGTGACAATGGCTACTATATTGTGTAGTATGTGTTATAGAAGGTTTCCATCAGAGCAGTAAGTTCTACGGGAACTGTGAGTAGCAAAGGAACAAAGAAGTCGTTAAAAATTAAAGACATGAAAAACACAGTGGAAGAGTTGCAACATAAAGCTATGAGCAGAACAAACTTGCAAAGGAGAGAGAAAAAGATAAACTTCATCGAAGGAGATTAAAAACCAAATAAAATTATGACCACAAATGGAATGAGAGGAAGAATAAATTATCCAAGGGACAGATGGAAGATGATTCCCAGAAATTATGGACATATTTTTCCAGATCAAAAGTGCCTGTGTGAGGACCATCGTAATGGTAGAAATTGGCACAGAATTCAGAAAACAAAAAAATTTGCCAAGTTTTCTACATAGAATTAGAAAATAGATGACATGTAAAAGTGTCTACTCCACAAAAAGAGTGTAAACATTATGTATTGGAACCATGTATACAAAACAGGGAACGTCTAGAAATGGGAAGGAGGAGGGAGGGAGGGAAAGGCAATGAAAAAGAAATGAAGATATGTTACATATGTGTACCAACTCCACACAAGGAATGGAAACATTATGCACTACACCTATATACTAAGTAAAATAAATAAATAAAGCTAACAATTTTATTAAAAAAAACTTTTATAGTCACTATCTGACAAACTTGCCAGAATGGAAGACATTCTGATTCAGAGATGTTAAAATATCAAAAGCAATTGATGAAATGCAAAACAGCATGGGTTTCTCAAAATCAGTACTGAAACAGAGTGAATGAAGAAACATCTTCAAAATTCTGATGGGAAATTATTACTAAATTGTAATTCTATTCATAGTCAAAGTTAACAGGTAATTTTCTGGGTAAAATAAGGTTATTTTCATGCATTAATTCTAGGAATTAAATGCCCATTAAACACTTTCCTAGGTTGCTATCAAAGAGGTGTTCCATGGACCAAAGAAAAATTCAAGAAAAGGGAAAGGTGACATTCTGGAATTGTATGACACAACTCAAAGAAAAAGAGGAGGTGGAGAAGGGAATTGGAGAGGGAAAATGAGAGGCACTACCATGAAAGTAGAGAGATTCTAGAGAGACAGTGGTCCACTTTAAAGAACAAGTATATTTGTGCAAGTGTCAAGTCCCTTAGAAAGATGTCCTCAGAACATTGATATGGAGGGAACCCTGATGCTACTGAATACATTAAGAGAAAATACAGTTAACTAGGGAGAGTTTGAAGCTGAAATAAAATAGAAGTTACTTCAATACTGTGAGTAGAAAGACATACATTAACTCCAGAAAAAAAAAATCAGAGTTTAGGACAAAAAATGTTAGACTAGATGGTAGATGTCTAGGTAGTAAATCCTCTGCATAGTTAAACTTAAAAGCAGAACTATAAACAAAGAGAACAATAAAAGATAGAAGGAAACAAGGGGAAGAATCTCTTGTAATACAGAAGTGGTTCAAGGAAACAAGAGCTAAGGGTGAGGAGAAGGCAAAGGCAAAATAGCTGGAATAAAGATGTACCATGTACAGGAACCTAAAAGCCTCAGTTCAAGCAAACATTATACA
Source organism: Dolichotis patagonum (assembly GCA_004027295.1). Classification (NCBI taxonomy): domain Eukaryota; kingdom Metazoa; phylum Chordata; class Mammalia; order Rodentia; family Caviidae; genus Dolichotis; species Dolichotis patagonum. Next base: position 53,155 of record PVJX010005733.1, on the reverse strand, counting down.
CCAAAATATGAGCTAAAGTAATTATACTGTATGAACAGGAATGAAAAATGGGTAAGAGAACAAGAGGAAGAGGGAGGGAGAGGAAGGGAAGGGGAATGTGATTAAGAAAAAAAAATGCTACAAAATGTACACATAACCAATCCCCAAGATGATTGTAAACTGCATAACTTCAACCTGTACAAATAAATTAAAAACAAATGTAAAAACTGGGCGTAGGATGCTAAACAATGGCAAAACTATTGAGAGGATGGAAAGTGGGAACTGTGTGTGTCCCTGTTTAAGGGATGCAATGGCACAGGTAGAAGAACTCCATCCTCATCTTCCCTGGTTGGAAGTAAATATATAATGCCTGGTGTCAGCAATCAGTACACAGCAATATAATACCATGATTTGCAACTAGGAAGATAAAAGTGCAGCACATTGCCTAGGAGCATGAATTATGGGCAAGAGGAATGCAGACTACTGCTGCTTGTCCTGGTAAGTTTTGTAGAGCAATTTGACATTTTAACTACCTGCATATATTACTTTCAAAAAACTTAAAGATTAAAGATTAATAAGAATTTAGCATGTTACATACATATATCAACTCTCAATAAATATTAGATGAAACTGAATAAGAAATCTAACCAACTTTATGTTTACTGCAATTAAAGTTCTTTCCTGACAGGCCACTCTGAAATACCCACAACTAGATAGGTCTATTGACATTAACTATATTTGAACTTATTTGTCTTGTAGCTTGCAGATTAACCTAGTTTTATACAGAGTATATAGATTTATATAATTTGTTTTGCTTTTGTCATCTATTTTCTCTCCCAGCCCGCTTCTTTGGCTTGTGGTGGAACCTTGGTATTTACACTTTCCCTTCGAAAATGAAGAGCTGTTCTCACCCTGGTGACATTCACTATTGCTTGCGTTTACAGTGTTTATTTGTATATTAGTGCAAATGTCAGGTGGGCAATTGGATATGAGTAGAATTTGCGGAAAAACTTGTGGTTTAAGATACAAATATGGGCAGCATCAGCACCTTGTGGCATATTAGCCTCCTGGATGATTGAGCAGATTTCTCAGGAGCTGGTGTGTCTGGGGGCAGTGAGTTAGGGTGGGCAAAGGAAAGTGGATGTTATGTTTCTGGGTTATCAGTGTGGCTCTTTTCTTTATGTCTGTAAGAAAACACAAGAATCTCAGTGGAAACAGTTGCAGTACCTCCAAAGGCAGTGGCAAAGTGAAGTGGGAGATGGATGTTATCAGGCACTCTCAGCTCAGACTTATAAAGGGCCTGTGTGAGGTGATCACTCATAATCTATGTGGTTGACCTGTTACTAAACAATTATGACACAGTAGACGTGGTCTGTTTTAAAGCACGGTGTCAGCAGAGCTAAGTGGACCTTGGCACGAATGAAAATTTAAAAAATAGATTTAAATAGTAACACAGAAAGAGTATCTTGGTGATGAAAGTTTATTGGGGGACAAAAGAAAGAAATCATATGTGGTATAAGTTTTGAGCGAACTTATTTGTTTATTCCCTGAATCAGTCATTGATTCTCTTATCAATTCATTCAACAATTCAGTGAATTTTTTTTGCAGGATGTACACAAATGAAATGCAAAAGATTCTGCCTTCAGAAAAATTTTGTGTAAAAAATAGACAATATTACAATTAAAGTCAATACATGAGAAGATAGTGTGTGTTCAAAGTGAGGGAGGGTCTTCTGAGGGGAATTCATGGCCGTGTGTCTTTTACTGTAATAATTTTTGTAATTTAAACAAATATAGCAACACTTCCTGACCCTCTAGAAAGGGCACTAGCACAGGAGTAATTGCCAAACTCTGGAGAAGCATGAATTCTCTAAGATTACTTGGTGCCATGGTTGTGTTTTTAAGATCATGTGTTTATAAAGAAAGTAGAAGGAGGAAGAGAAGTCTAAGGAACTGAAAAATCAGTGACCTAAAGAGTAAAAGAATAAAATCCCACCATACAGAGAACTACTGAGTCAACAAGAATGATTCTTTATTAATAACATTCTAATTTTAATATATCATTTTTCAGCAATGTCAATAATAATGATAAGTTTCAGTGGATTTTATTTGCAAATTTTTTAAACTCCAGATTGTTTGAAAGAATAGCAAAAGAAAGGGTTATGCTCTAAATCAACATTTCCTAGTGTATATGATAAAAAATTTTATTCCTTGAATTTTTATTCAAATTTTAAAGGTTTCACTTAAAAACATTTATAAAAACATTTTCCCACTATTTGCTTTGATAGAAATATGTGATGTAATTGTATATGCTAAGAAATCCTACCATAAATTTAGCTTTATTTGAGCTAGATTTCCCAAACATCAATTTTAACTTTTTGCCATTTATTTTTAAAATAAAACCTATCACTGTCACATGGAATAAATACTCTTCACAACAAACTTTGAAAGACATTAAAGTGAGCAGTCGGTGGGATCTGAGCCAAGTCCAGCTGTGTGCTCACAGTGCCTAGCACAGTACCTGATATAGCACCGGCACTCAAAGGCTCCTTCTAACCTGAATAGGGAATGGAATTCTAGACTCAATCAGTTTTATGACTCATTGAGAAAAATTTCAGGAGGGAAGCACAACAAAGCCCTTATTAACTTTAAGATGCAAGCTAACATTTAGAAATATTCATACAAAGTTTCCCAAACTCAATTACATTCACCTCCACCCTTCATCTCCTAATCCTATCCAAGTTCCAAACCAAATAACTTTGGAAGTCCACCCCTCTCCACCACAGGCTTCTTCCTGGTAAAATTCAGCAGAAAAGCATGATTTTTTTTTTTTCAAAAAGTATATATAAACCCTAGAATTCAGTATTTTGGAAAGAACTGCCATGTTTTTGTAAGTGATATAAAATATCAATTACAGAAGCAAGAAGAGAAGCTGGATAGAAAAGTGCCTTCCTTCATTTAAAAATGTTTCTGTGCTCCCCCACGTTTAACATGAGTGGCTGAGGTAAAGTGGGACAGATCAGTGGAGAAGTTCACCTGAAGTCACTCTGTAAACATATTTCTCTGAGTCAGGCTTGATGTAACATATCCATTTTAGTCACAGCTGATTGAATATATATTCACTTTAATTTTTTTCTGCCTTCATTATTTTAAATGACCCTACGTTCTCAGAAGAAGCAGAACTATAAAGGAGATAAATACTAGGAATCATTACGTTACTTGATTTTATGATTCTACAAGAGTCACTGAATCCACTTAGACACATCTCAACAATTAGGATGCATCCAAGCTACAGAAATAAGAAGCACTACAGGAAAGACATTACTCTTTTACTTAGGAGAAAACTTCAATGTCTCTGGCTCAGTGTCATTGCATAAAAAGCTCATGTTTCAGTCACACACATTTTATAGTTAAGCAGAAGGAGAAGTGCAAAGAGTAAAGGATTAGTGTCAGGCAGGACAAAGTCCAATCTCTGGTTCACCCTGTAGTTAATGGGTGAAATATTAAGTCAAGTCCCTTCTCATTACTGACCTTAGTTTCCTCATTTGTAAAAGAAAAATGGCTCCTCTCTCAGAGGACTGTGAGGCAAACATGAAATGATGAATGCTGGGCACATCTCCCCAGTCCCCTTTTCTGTCACTTCCTGGGTAGCATTTGACCCTTTATTAATATGAAAGGGCTCCCAGCGCTTTCATCACTCTGCCTCACAGTCCTGGTCCTTTCCGTTAGCAGTTACTCCTACCTGGCAGGTACAATCACTCAAACCCCTTCATTCTCTAACAGATTAATTCCTAAGCACATCACTAATACCAGTGCAGTCCCGCCTCACTCCCAAATCTTCCTTTCTTGCTTCTTCAGAAACCTGCAATTAACTTATATTGATTTGTGAAAACTTTGATAGTCTAACAATGGGACTGTGTCTTTTTTCTCTTATATATTTAGTAGCTACCAAATGTCTAGTTATTGGAAGAGATGCAACTAATACCAGTGATTCCATCATGAATTCTTCATCAATGAGTGATAACAAAAACTCTCTATAATGAATATGGTGTTTTCTGTATGCTGTGTACGCATACTCCCATATAAACTCATAGACTAACGTGATACTTTTGCAATAAAATAAAGTTAATACAGACACACAACAATAATGTATGCTGCTGAATGCAGTATTAAGTATTACTACAGATCTCGTATTAGTTACTTCAGAACAGGTCTCCTCATAGGCATTCAATTCAGAATTTAAATGAACAAAGAGAAAACTTATTGCACACTAATTATCTTTAACTTCCACCTTTCATGATAAATTGGAGATGATAGAAAAATGCCTGGTAGGCAGAGAGGATTTGTTAGAGATAAGGAAGACTGAAGACTTCAGTATCCCTTCCTCCTATCTTTTTGGCCAATCAGATTCCATTGCTTTCCATTCATCCCAACCTTTCAATGTCACAGGGTCAAAAGAGCCTGTGTAATATAGGAATGATCTTACTGTCAGTCTGTGGGTTGAGATTATGGATTGGCTGGTAAATTTTACCTTAGTAAAATAGGAAACCGTATGTTACTGAGGAAATACCATTGTTCTGCTCTGTATTTCCAGACTGACATGCACCTGTTTTCTCTCTGTTTTCTGTACAAAGACCAAGCATGGTAAAGGCTGAGATTAAGACTTAAAAATACTTTTACCCCCAGGACTAATATGTAGCAAGTGAGCAATGAAAGTTTGTTGGTTGAATTATGAAATAATCATATGTGGGATGTACAGGAGTAGGGAGCAAAAGTAAGAAAGTAAAGTGTTTGCTGTGTTTGATGTGTGTTCTCAACTGATAGTTGATCTGTAGGAATTTTAGTCTGTGTGTTCCAAGGGTGAAAAAGCAGATTTCTTCCTGCTAGATGCATTTAGCACTCTTGATTAGCTCTTCTACCCACAACATATGTGTTTTTCATTCCTGCTGGCATAGAATGAAAGAAACTAAAAGAAGTACCATGTTTCCTTTACCCTGTTGATAATCTTGGTTTTTGAATGATCTTGTGCTTGCCTGCCCTCAGTGGAAGAGATTTTATAGACGAAGAAAATAACTAGCTCTCAAATGAAACTCATGTTACCAATCAAGATTCTGTAAGAAAGTAGAGGAGACAGAAAAATACTTTTCATGTATTCTTTGATAGGCTTTCCCCATCAAAGTTACCATCTGAAGTATTCAGAATTGAGCAGTGACATGTGGGGTCCCCTGTTGCTGTGACAGAAGGCAAAGCCCTCTCAGTGGGAGGACTGGAGAGAGCAGAGAAAGGATGGAGTTGATCAAACATCACCAGGACTATGGGAGACACCTTATCTTGTCTGAGCCCTAGAACAACTCTGCAAAGTAGGTGTTATTATTAGAGCCTCCTTTTACAGATGAGGAAGTGGAAAAAGAGAAAACGCTAGCTATTTGTTCAAGGTCACTTGGCTAATAAGTGGGGAAACCAGGCCTCAAATCCATTCGTGCTTGGCTTAAGCCAGTAGGCATATTGTTAACCACCACACCATAACACCCTCCGGCAGATGTAGAGAATCTTGGGGAAAAAACAAAAGGGTTACATAAATGTAATGCTATTCTGTTTTCATTCTAAGTTAGAGCTACATTTGCTTTAAAAAGAATGATAAATTCCAATTATATAGCCTAACATCTGCCAGGGTTTTATTTTTTTCTCTCCATCTTATCATTATTATTTAATTTAAACATTTTTTCCAGGATTCTCCCACATCTTTTTGGAGCATCTGTAGGCTTTGGGTGGGCAGAATTATGGAGGCTGATTAAATATCAAAGTACCATCTGTGGGTTTCATTGCTGTTGTTCCTTTTTTTTTTTTGCATCAAATAATCAAATGAGAAAAAGAAGTAATGGAAGAGAGATGGCACTTTCATTTTTCTCACCAAAAAAGCAAACAGATTTCACATACATCCATTATGCATTGACTCTTCTGCATTGCAGTGGGTTAGTGGGAAGGCAAGCCCGCAGTTTGTGAATTACTTACAACTATCAAAGGAAAAGAGGTGTGGTGAAGATCTCTTCTTACTACATGAGGAATTTATTATAGTCTTGGTTTCTGAAAAGGAGGAGTGGAGAGTCATGGAATCCCAGAGCCAAGAGCTGAATCCTTCTTATGTGATATCTCTGGAAACCCAAGATAGTGACAATGATGAGGATCCCCACCATAGCAACCTGTGCAGATATATGACCAATGACAAAGATATATAAACATGGAAGATGATTCTGCATTACCTTCCCTGATAACTTCATAAGTGTCTTTGTATGATTTTCTGAGGAGGAAATTAAAAATAGTAAAGACTATAATCACATGAGAGTTTAAAGGTAAACTTAAGTGTTTACACAAAAAACGTTTTTTGAATACTGTCTGTTGCGGAGTACGCACTCAGTATTTATTATTATTCTACCACCCAAAGTTGGTTATAGATGACAGCACACCAAAGTATTGCAATTTCCACTTAGCAGATACATGTAAAACAGAACTGATGACCAAGAAATACTGCTATTTTACTGAGGGCAGTGCTTAAGTTGCTTCCACCTATTCCACTAAAGAAGGAAGGTTAGTAACACTTACTGAGAATTTACTATATACTGTGTACATTGCCAGGCATTACTATATATCATTTAGCCTCACAATCTTGAAAGGCTGGTGTATGTGTAATTATTTATTTGGTACGCACACTTTATATTTTTGAAAAGGAGAATGAGACAATTTAAGATATTTGCACAAGAACATAGGCACAAAATATAAGAAGGATTCTAAATAAATTAGTCTGATAGCAAACTAATTTTTTACTATATTGTGCTTTCTGTCAAATCAATATGGCCAGTACTTTAACTTTGTATCTTCCTGGGTCAAAACTAAGTTTAAAAGCTTGATGTGGTGGCAGCACGATATGCCAGCAATCGAGAGGGCGAGGAAGTAGGATTGTTATGCATTCAAGACCAACCTAAGCTACAAAGTGAGACCATGTCTCAAAAAAATAAAAATAAATACAATGTAATTTTAGGGAATTGGCACACATGCATAAGCAGCATTGTATCATTGTACTAATTTGTGCTCCTGGCATTTGTAGAATAGATGTTTACAATTTAGTGCATACTTTCTATTTGTTTTCCACATACTACTGCCACACAAAACCATTAATTACTGCTTTTTTATATATGGCAAAGTTATTGAACCAAGTAAAATTCCCTTTCTTTACCTTGGATTGCTTTCAAATGAGCCTTCATGGGCAAGTGTTAGCATTTTCAGTCATTTTAATGATTATCTGATCACAGTGTATAACTATTTTAGACCTTTTGTTTCCTTGATATTTTATGGTAATCATCAGCAGTTATAAACTGTTGTATACCAGAGACCCTTGACTTTGAAGATCTGGACAGGATGAACTTAGGTAGGACAAGCCTCATTATCCTCGTTACCTATAGGATATTGAGGATTAATAGGTATAGTCAGCTTCAAGTGCTCAGCTCATGATGCAGGTTAAAAAGTTATACTCAATAAATTCGATGAGTCAAATAGTGAGGGACAGTCCAGTTTCACCTCATGTGATTATTAAGTATGTCATCTCTATGGTGGCAAGTTCCATATGCTTGAATTGGAGCGGGTATATATTTAGCAAAATCACATAACTCAGTGGTGTTCTACCTACCAATCAATGCCGTAATATCACTTAATTTTCTAAAGCACCATGGAATTTAAATTTTATGATGTGTGTTACAGAGAAAAAAAATACAATGCTTTGAGCTATAGAACAGAAGTATTGATTAGATTAATGACCATGAATGTCTGAGTCTCAATTATCTGTCATATCAGTCAAACTGATTTGATATGGATGCATCAGTAAAATATGTAACAGTAGATCATATGCATGGTCCTTTTTGTGTGTCTAACAGTATTTTCTGTTATAAATATTTATCAAATTTTTCATGTTTCATTGTGATACTAACTTTTAAGAACTTAATTATCTGAATCTTGTGATGTAAAGATAGTGAAAAATACCTATAGGCTTTTATTCAAAAGGAAAATTGAATAGCTTCAAAAACTTTTAACTTATTTTCCAACAAAATTCAAATAAACATTTGTAAGCAAGTTCTATTTTAGTTGGTTTTTATAACTCATTCATCATTTATTTATTGAGCTGAAATGAAAATGTTCAATTACTAAATTCCATTATATACTAAATTAGTAAATTCAATTATTAAATTCCATTATATGGCAAGTTCATGCCATAAAGTTTGTATTCTTAAAATTTTATGTAGATGATATACCCAATTTACAACTAAATAAACTGATTAAAATGAAATTTAGTTTCTCTTACATGTAAATGAAAATTGCTACCTTCCAAAGTATGATGTCAACATTAAAAAATAATTTCCATTGTAACAGTCATTTCTAAAATAACAGGGAATTTCCATTTAGTTTGGACAAACTAAAACGGAAAAGGAAAAGCCCACAATGTAGCTCTTATGTGAATTTTATTGTGATATAAAACCAGTCTGGGAATGATAATGAAGATGGGAACAGGAGCTATAGAGACAGAAAGAGGGATCTGTGGGTAGGGGGGAGAGGGGAATAAAAAAAAGGATTAAGATATGTTATGTACATACACCATCTCCTGAAGATGAGTGTAAATTTATGTACAGAAAACATGTACTAATAAAAAAGTAAAACAAAATATTTAGTAGGAAATGTATTTATTGCAGATTGCTAATTTTTGTAAAGATTTAGAGTTAAAGAAAATATTGACAAGTTTACATGGGAACACATTTGGGTACTTTTTGAAGGATCCATTAAAAAACAGTAAGTTTAACATATTTCACAGGGCATTTTCATGCTTTGTTAAATGACCCACATTTGTGTGTTAAATGACACATAAATGTATGATATAAATGAACTTTGGTAAATTATTAACCAGTAATACTTGTATTTTATTAATCATATTTGTGTAGGTTTTATATACACTTGTATATATAATATGTATCTTAGGTATAATTTGTAAACTATTCCCCAATATACATGATATGATAAATATAAGATTAAATGTGTTATGTATTTGATTATATAAATATTAGGGTTAATAAAGAATGTTGTATATTGAATTCACCTTGTTGATAGCAGGTTTTTGGAATAGCATGCCAAAGGAAAATGAATTACTGATATGGTAAATTAGTAAGAAAAAAAATTATATATATATATATATATATATATATATATATATATATATAGCATGTATGATATTTTATTGATCTATTTTGTAATCATATGCATAAAAATGTATAACATTTTAAAATAACAATTAAGGGGCAGGGACATAGCTCAGTGGCATAAGCACCCTGACTGGCAAGCTTAAGGTCCTTAGTTCAATTCCTGGTACCAATAAAGAAAGAAAGAAAGAATCAATTAAAACAACTCAAGAAAACTAGAAAATAGCTTTCCAAATAAAAGGAATAAAATATTAATATAAATAGCCAATAATAAGTGTCATCCTGTACTTTGAAGTATCATCTTGGTGAATATATTTTAAATAAATGAATGCATAAATCAATTTAAAAATCAGTCTTGGAATGTCTAAAACTAAAATAACTGAGGAGCAGTAAACAAATTATTGGGATTGAAAGAGAGTTTTATCTAAAACCTACGTCCCTCCTCTTTTTTTTTTTTTTACAGTGTTGGAGATTAATCCCAGGGCCTTGTGCATGCTAGACTAGTGCTCTACCACTGAGTCATATCCAGCACCTATGCACATTTGAAGAAAAATGTTTCATTTGAGCTGTTTACTAGTTCAGAAGTATTTTTGCAACTGCATACGCTCCCTTTTCATTTTTTGTGACTATTGGAGTTTGAGTACAGACAGCACTGAACTTCATCCTAGCTCAATTTATTTTATTTTACATTATTTTATTGTTTTATTTTAATATGAGGCAGGTTTTGCTAAGTTTTTCAGGCTTTCCTTGAATTACTGAGGATCTGAGATTACAACCTTGGGCCATCATGCCCCACGCAAACATTTTCTTGGAAGTTTTTAGAATATATCTGATTCACACTGCAGGAGAAACACACACACACACACACACACACACACACACACACACACTTCTTGCCTTTTTAGAAAGTACATCATTTACAAGGGAGCACAGACAGGAAGCACAACAAGTAGAACTGTTTTCAAGTACAATACAATGTTATAAGACGCAGCAGGCAGCAGGAAATGGCACTGTCTGAGACAGGCTTGTAAGAAGTTGGGAGAGTATCTGTCAGCTGAGTGGGTCCCTTCAGTAACAGGGAGAGGAACCCTTACAAAAGTGTGTAATTGAGTTCATGACTTATAACTCTCAGGGAACATGGAGACTCCAGAGAATCACCAGATAATAGTAGAAATGAAGTTAGCCAATGAAGAGGGGCAAATTGAGGAGAAGGCAAGGAATGACCGAAACTAGGTTTTTAGAGGATAATTCTGGCTAATAGTTTAATAACAGGTAAAGAGGGCCAAGGCTGGGATCTGGAAGAGCACTGAATCCTGTAGCAACAGTCCTCTTAAGCAATAGTCCCCTCTGACTATGGGTCTGATGGGGCTAGAGAGAGTGAGCAGGGTCTAGATATATCTTGAGGGTAAATTCTGTAGCACTTTGTGATTCAAGGGAAGTGGAATGTACCTGAAATACAAAAGCAAGCATTGGTCTATTTTGTGTTTGGGGGGGCGTGTCTTGGGAATATTTCATAATCAGCAGCAGCAGTTACATACTGAAGTGCAGGTGCAGATGTGATAAATGGATACGAGTTTGGAATTTGGGGGACAGTTTTAGACTAAAATTATAAATTTGGGAGATACCATCACATAGAAGATCTTTAAAATCATGTAGCTAAAAGAGATAGTCAAGGGAAAGAGGACATCTAAAGAAGAAAGAGCTCTGGAGTGCTTCAGTATTAAGGGACCAAGGAAAAGTGCATAATCTGGTAAGGATGGCTGAAAAAGAGAAAAACTAAGGCAGCAAGAAAATTGCCAGTACATGGTATCATTATGCAGGAGACAATGGCTCACAATTTTAATTACTTCTTACAGTTAACAGAAGACAGCCCAAGAGCTGATCATTGGGTTTGCAACAAGTATTTCTTGAATACTTTTTATTTAACAGTTCCACTGACATGGTAAGAGCTGGAATCCATCTGCAGTTGTTTAAATATGAGGAACATGCAAGAGAAAAATATAAATAATTTATCAAAGAACTAACTGTGAAGGGACCTAAACACTGAGTAGTAAGTAGAAAGCAAAGATAGGTTATGCAGAGTTTTGTCTGTTATTTGCTTTTGGTTTGTATTTCATTATGAAAGAAATTATATATATATATATATATATATATATATATATATATAACAAGTGCTCAAGCAATAATATTGAACACAATATTAATTAACCAGGAGACAGTGTGGTAGGGCACAAAATAGGTTTTCAAGGAGTATTGCAGTAATATAGCAATAAATGCGTAGTAACTAGCTCTCTGGAGAACAATACAAAAAAAATTTCAAGCCAAATGCTCAAAGGAGATACGACATTCAAAAGCAAAAAAAGCTGAAGAGGAACGAGCTTGGAGAATTAAGATATTTTGCCAATAGTAGAAAATGAATTCTAGGGGATTCAGTGGAAGGATTTAAAGTTAAGGAAGAGAGTAAAGTAGGAGATTCTCTTTAATGGGGCTGGTAGTATGGGAGCTGAAGGTGACTTATGCATTTGAGGGTTTTCACATTTCAGGACAACAGTGGCAGCATCATAAGAGGAGTTCCGGTTCACTCAGCTCTGCAGTGGCAGAGGGGTTGCAGTAGTGAGGCTGAGAAGTATGTGCCACTGTGTTCTTCACAGTGAGTAAAGTAGATACATCCCCTATGTCCTTTGAGTATTTGGCTTCCTATCTGGCTGTCTCAAGTAGGAATATTCTTATATTCATGCAGGAATGCTTCCACTGGCTTGAGAACCGTAAGATGTATCTACTTTACTCACTTCCACAGTGTCAACGATGAATGTATTCATTCTCATGTGAGTGTCCGGAGGTCCTTTTGATGCCCATTGGTGAGACAGACTGTATCTAGGTGTGGTAGATTGATAATTGATGGTCGGCTTGTAATACCAGCTGAACTGAATTAGCATGGTGCTGAGTGCAGATGGCCCACCTGAGGATTGTTGCAATATAAAAAGAGAACTGGAGAGGAAGAATAGGGTGTTATTGTTCAGTGTTGGTTCTCCATGGTATTGTTGGTTCTTCTGTTGCCATTAACACCCATGGAGGAGCTTTTCAAGCTGCTTTCCTGATATAAACTTGGCTGTTCTCACAGTCAGAGGAGCTCAGGACCTTATTGTTGTTGAGAATAACTGTGATTCACTTTTGAGAGCTCTGCTCCTTATGTTGAGTATTGCTTCTTGGTTCCAGAGGAGAAGATGGTGTGCTGTTCAATCTTTAGGAAAAGCTTGCCATGCTGGCTTCCTGATATTAACTCAGCTGTTATTGTTGCTGAGGATGGCTGTGGTACTCTTTAGGGGAGCTCTGATTCTTACTTTGAGCACTGCTTCTGGACTTCAGTGCAGAAACCTCACCCTACTGGCAAAGAACCTTCATCCTGCTGGCATAGACTTTGTAGCTTCAACTGCTGACTGTTGGCTTTCTCAGCACAGATTGGTGAAATAGACTTGTATGAGTCATTGTCATGGGCTCTAGGCCTCCAATTGGACTCTTTGGGGGCATTTTCATGGAGTCTATGTCTTCAGCTGAACTCATGACAGATATTGCCATGGGATCCAGGTTCTCAGCTAGATATTCTACATCTTTAATATGTGGACAGATTTCCTGCACTTTTTTGGCATTTGACTCCTTGGGTGGTCATTATAAATAATAATATAAATTATATGTCCCATATGTAATTATTTTTCTTGCATTTCACGACTACAACACCAGAGAAGTTGGCATTTCTAAGATGCCAGGGATACTCTTGGCCCTTTAATCACCTCCTTGTCTGAAGATCTGATCCCAAATATGCGCATTTTTTCTCTTATATTTTGTGCTGCTGAGCTCATGTTATAACTCCAGCATTGGTTTTATATTTTCAGCATTCATTTTGAAACAGGGTCTTATAAATTTTTTGAAAATTTATTTCAATGCTCAAAATTCTTGAGGACAAAGACTTCCTTTAACTTACTTTTACTTGTCTTTGCATTCACAGATACATACAACTATATTAGATAATTTTGTGCCATTAAGGTAACATATCTGATATGCACAATTTAAGGAGGAGACTCTTGCCTCATAGTTTCAAAAACTTTAGTTGATGGTCAGCTGAATCACAAAAAGAAACAGTATAGTAGGGAAGGGCCTGTCTCAACCTTCAAACTTGGGTGCCCATCCTATAACAACCAGGAACCATAGAAAACAGGAAGAGCAAGAAACAGAGATATGACCTTCAAAGGTACTTACCCATTGACTTACCTCCTACAACTTTGCTGCACAACCTCACAGCACGTTCAACTATAAACTCATTGATGGGTTAATAAGTATATTGTTTCCATGACCTAGGCATATTCCAAAGCTCCACTTCAGAAGCCATATGAGTTTTGGAGAATATTTTAGATCCAAAACATAGTAACAAAATCCTAACACAAGCCAAGAACACTGTGGTCCTCAAAGAATGTAGCTAAAAGTGAATCATTAACATAATAAGGTATACCATCAATGGGAAACTTATCCTGCATATTATATTCAGTGCTTTATAAACATCATCCAGTGACCTTCACAATAATCCTGTTGTATCCCCCATTTTACAGAGAGGAAAGATAAACTCAATAGATTAAGTGACTTGTTCAATGTCAAAAGCTTAGCACTAGGACCAAGATATATCTGACAAGAGATCATACATTGATTAGTAAAGTTCCTGAAAAGCGAATGAGTCCATATGTAAATCAAAACTAAGAGTTTTAGCTATTTCTAGATTTACAATACTTTAATGGCTTTGACCATACCATGAGATGCTCAAGCAGGACCAGGTTTAATTTTTGTTATTTTAAAGGCCTCTGAACTGACAGGTTTAGATGAAATCAAGAACAAACTGATGGGGTCTTCCAGCTGGCTGCCACACATCAATTGAGAAGCAATCTGACAAATCAGCCTTAAGATAAACCAGATGTTAGCCTAACTCAATGAGAGCGACAGACACTTAGCAGGCAAAAAGAATAAGATATTGATATCCAAATGCTAATGCATTTGTGAAAAATGTTAACTGTAGTATTTTCTTTTTTAGGTTCGATATGGAAAGGTTGAACCAACTTAAAAATATTATTGAGTTCCTGCTATGCGATGTACCAAATGTTAAAAAGTAATATGCAGAAAGTCTGTGATCTCAGTCCTCATGACATAAGAAATTAATACAGAAGTAACCACATGTGACATAATGAGTTGTTTTAAATGATGTCATGCACTGATAGCATATAAAATTTGTTGACAAAAGATACTGGTGAAATTTCAACTGAATATAATAAGTTTAAAGGTGGGCAGAATGGGAAGATACTTTCTGAAAAAAATAATAGCATAATAAAAGACATGGAAAACACGATGTGCAGGAGTTGGTGATTATGTAAGAAATGTGAGAGTGACAAATCATACACCTAGAATAGTAGACTGGTCCTTGCCCGTTGTGCTGAATGTTTGAATTTCAAAATAAATTTAAATCCTAAGGTCTGTCAACAACATATTTGTTGGGGATTCATCATTACGTAGAAATGGGAAAGAATTTACCTAGTTTGGAAATGACACAACTCTACATATAACCAATTTAGGTAACGCTCAGGGAGGACAAATCAGTAGATGTAAAATACTTAGAGAAAAAAATTGATTGCAGAAAAGTATACACAGTATAGTCAAGAAAAGTAGCATCTTTGTGAATTTAGAGTCATCAAAGGTTTTTGAAACAGCAGGAAATTTTAAGCTAGCTCTAAAAAGATAGGTAGAATCTGACTAACCATATTTATGATGTTTATGTAATATCTCAGCATCTCGAATTTTACTTTCTCATCATGACAACTTTGTGATAGACATCACGAAGATCAGCACCACTATTGAACTTGCATAGGCGCTCACAGGAACTAAGTAACAGTCATTTTACTTTCAGGATGCAGTGGAAAGGAGATCTAAGTACAGATATGGTTATTCAGGTAGTCATGAATCAGATTCTTGTTAACAAGAAAGCTTCAGAAAAAATATTGGAGCAAAGTAAGAGGACACTTCTTTCCTCCAGTAAAGAAGTCCTCGGTTGTTATGGATATATTGATATAGATGTGCATAATCGTACATTCTTTGTTGAGAGAAGCTCAGATGGCACTTTAGTGTGGCTGTTTCAGCCAACAACCCTGAAGAAAAATGATCAAGGATAGCAGATAAGCTTTTTCTTCACATTCCATGCCTCCTTCTCTAAACAAAGTATCAAATATGGCCAAAGCTGTAAGAACTCAAAATTTCATTTTTTGTAAGTGCCTCAGCTAAAGTCTAAGATGATTTAGGGACTTTTCAACCCAGGTGACATATGCTTTGCCATAATTAGGATAGGAATGAACCAACTAAGTCTTCTGATTAATAAAAGGAAAAGAAAAGGAGACTAGAATGAGAAAGGGGAATGCTAAAATGCGGAAATCTCCTGGCTGTGTTAACACTAGGTGAATATGATTTATCCGTGTATGTGAGTGTGTTCCTAACCCTAAATAATTCAACAAACATACGCATAAGGTGAATGGATATCATTAATTTTTGGCTGTAACTTTAGCCTTGATGCTCTTCTTCCTTTATTGGTCATATAAATACATTTAACTGTGTTAAACCGCATGTAAATTAAATATGGTGGAGCTTTACATTTCTTTAATTTCAGTTTCATTTACATAAACATTTAAAGTTATGCTTTCCACAGTGGGAACAACTTGAACTCCTTTCCCTTTGTCATCTCTAGTATATGGTATTCCAAGATATTTACTGTATTATGATGACCGTATTTAAAGCCTTCACAACCTCATGCAAGCTTACATGCCAGAAAGGGACAATGGGGAAAGAAGTGATTTCACCTGGGCTTAGAGGTATCTTTCATAAATCATACATTTGGCCTGATAGCGTAGGCTTAGTGAAAAAGTGTTTGCAAAGCATCCACAAGGCCCTAGGTTCAATCCCTAGCTCTGAAAAAAAAATTTAAATAAAAATGTTCATGATAGATGCAGTATGTATTCCACATGCTCCTGTTTTTTCCATAGAAATGAATAGAGAAGTTAAATAATGTGATCAGTGTGACACAGCCAGTAATTGGCAGTGTCATGTACATACTTGAGAAATCTTTCTCAAGATCCCACTTTCATAAGCATTAGTGCAAACCAGTTCGCCTCTGAATCTCTCAATAGGAGAATAGTTATATTAAATGTGGAAAGATGAATAGGGAGTTGGTAGGCTGAAGAAATTGGAGAGAAGGGGTCCTCTGGGTAGAAGCGGTGGCACTGCAAAAGAAGTACAAATTCAGTGTGTTTATCGACAAATAGGGAAATTCTATGCCATGGTTTGTGTCTAGATGTCCTGCGAAGCTTCATGCAGTCAGAGGGCTTTTCCAGGGGTGGCAGATCTAGAGTGTGTGATGCTGGGAGTAAGGATGTGTGACAAGTAAATCAGTCCACTGATTGGTTCGGCAAAATTCTGGCCCTACTAGGATTAAGGATGTGAGTGCTACATCTGCTTTAGGGTACCCTACATACAGATAAGGGACAGAAATAATCCCAATCCTTATTGCTTTCCTACTTTCTGTCTGCTATCAACTGTCCTCTGTGATAGCCTCCTGCCAAGCCACCCTATCTCAGGGCCAGTGAATTAGGGACTGAAACCTTTACAAGCTGTGAGCCAAACCTTTCCTCTCTTAACTTTTGGGTGTCAAGCATTTTGTCTCAGCAATGAGAAAAGTAACCAAAACATTATTCTATCCTATGTTACTGAGCTGTGCTGGAGAAAGAGTGAGATAAAGCGGGAAAGAGCACATGTCCCACAGCCCAGGACTTTGAGAGTACTCAACAAAACTGTTCAGCACAAAATCCAAAATCATGCCCATTAAAAATTACATAAAAGCCTTGTGGGATAAGCTAACCTTCTGTTAGGGGGTAGCATAATTAAGGTTGTGCTAATGATATAAGTGTTAATTTTACTACAGCATTTGATGCAATCTCTTGTAAAAATTTAATTGCAGACCTAATTCCAATTGTCTTCTACATGGGTTGAAAGGTGGCCCGAGGAGAACAATATAGGAAAACTCACACCAGCAATATGCTAATTGAAGAAAGGTGGCTAGATAGAGGGCTACAATGATTTTTAATGGAGTTCATTATCCTTAGGAATTATCTGCATGGATGACTTAGTACAAAGTTTTGATGGCTTAAAATCATCAAGCCTATATTTAGAATACTAGCAGGGAAGCCTTTACTTTTCAAATTCTGTGTCTAACATTAACCCATTTGAGGCAATGTAATCATATTGCTCTATGTTGTATATCTTTTGCATTCCTTCCCTGCGGCTCTCAAAGCCACAATTTGAGCAAATTGAACAGATAATCCTAGAGGTTGAAACAATCTTAGAGATTAATGAGTTCTGCTCAGTTATTATATAAATGATCTCCATGAGTTCTACAAATAAGCAACTTCACAAATATCACCTGTTGTCTTAGTCTATTTATCCTACAAGAACAAATATCTGACACTGAGTAATTTATAAATAGGAAAAACAAATTGCTCACAGTTCTGGGTGAGAAAGTCCAAGACTAGGTGTCCGTGGACTTGGAGTTTTACAAAGGCTGGCCATCTCTGCTTCAAGCCTGTAACTTTCCAGCTGTGTCCTTTTGTGGCACAGGAGCCAGAGTTTCCTCTAGCTTAAGTTTTAAGGGAATTAATATGATTCATGGAATTGGATTGCTTTTTTTGAGGGGGGAGATAGAGAACTTCCCAAATGCTCTATTTCTTATGAATGTTGCATTGGATGTCATGTCCCAACACATAAATTTTGAAAGAACACAGATGCAAGTAATTTAGACTGGTTATCTCTTTGGGCATTTAGATTCTTTGAGACATCATTATTTCATGAAACTTCCATGTATATAAATCCACTTATTATTAACTGAGAAATTTCTATTTTTCATTAAAGGTTAGTGGGCTATGTAGGTTGGTCTACAAAAATTAATTAATAAATTAATAAATAACTCTGTGTGTGTGTGTGTGTGTGTGTGTCTGTGTTTAAAAGTCCCATTTCAGCACTAACTTCAGGGGAGAGGTGCACAGAAATGTGAGTCCATAATAGCATAAATATTTAGCATTCACATTGATAACAGTACTTACCAGTCCTTTCCTAAGCACTTTATATGCATTAATTAATTCTCACAGAAACTTTGGAGGGGAGGTATTGTGTTTATTTTTTTTTAAATTTTATTTAAAGAAAAAACAAACAAACAGACAAAACAGAAAAATGGTACCAACAATAAAGAAAAAAATAAAAGAGCCAAAAACAAATAGACAAACAGACAAAAAAAACCCCAAAACAACAACATTAACAAAAAAAAAACACAAAAAAACTAAGAAATCGCCACTTGATATGTTACATACTCTCATCATTGGAAATAGTTGTTCAGATTACAAAATTAAAGCATACAAAGTAGACATTCAAACAATGAGACTGTTAACATTTCTGCTCAACCAGCTAACAAAAAGAGTAGTATAGTTATCTATCTTACACACTTAAACATATGTGCAATTATATCCTTTAAAGTACTTCCTTTTCCTCTCTTTTTTACAGTAGCAACTACACATTTTAGGTTTTATTAATCCTACATTTCTTATTACTTTTTACACTAGAGAAACAATGTGATATTTACAAATATGATTCTTATCTATTTCACTAATGAGGATGGTCTCAAGTTGACTCCATTTCCCTATGAAGGCCTCAAGATCATCCTTTTTATAGCTGAGTAGTAGTCCATTGTGTAAAAATACCACATCTTTTTCATCCACTCTGCAGTTGATGGGCATCTTGGTTGTTTCCAAGATTTAGCTATCACACATTGGGCTGCTATAAGCATAGGTGCACATGTATCACTGTGATATGAACTTTTCAGTTCTTCTGGGAGGGGAATAGCTAGGTTGAATGGAGCTTCCACTCCTAGTCTTCTGAAAATTCTCCATATTGATTTCCATAGTGGTTGCACCAGTCCGCACTCGCACCAACAGTGGAGCAGTGTTCCTTTTTCCCCGCAGCCTTGCCAACATTTGTTATCAGTTGTTTTCTTGATGTGAGCTATTCTTTCTGGCATGAGATGATATCTCAGTGTTGTTCTAATTTGCATTTCTCAAATGACAAGTGATGGTGAACATTTCTTCATGTATTTGTTTGCCATTTGTATATCTTCATCTGAGAACTGTGTGTTCATCTCAGCTGCCCATTTTTGGAGAGAGTCTTTGAATTTGAGGGGGTTGATGTTTTTCAATTTTTACATGTTCTTGATATAACATACACCAAACACAGGAGCACCCAACTTTATAAGATAGATACTAAAGGACACGAAAAACCAAATACACAAGAACACAATTATTACAGGTACACAATTATAACAGTGTACTGTCACAAAGACATAGATCAACTAGACAAAAAGTCAGCAAAGAAATAATAGAACTGAATCATACCTGTGAGCAATTGGACTTAGTAGATGTTTACAGAGTGTTCCACCCAACCACATCAGAAAACACATTCTTCTCAGCTGCCCACGGGACATTCTCCAAAATAGACCATATATTATCCCGTAAAACATTCTTAAGTAAATGCAAAGGTATTGAAATTATCCCATACATACTATCTAACCATAGCACACTGAAACTGGAAATTAATGGCAAAAGAAATTGCAAAACTGGCATAAATACATGGAAATTAAATAACAAACTTTTGAACAACCAGTGGGCTACAGAGGAAATTAAAGAAGAAATAAAGCAATGCCTACAATTCAATGAAAATGCAGACACAACATACTGTAATCTGTGGTATGCAATGAAAGCAGTCTTAAGAGGGAAATACATAGCAATAAATTGTCATATCAAGAAAATAGAACGAGCACAAATAAACAATCTAATGCTTCAGCTGAAGCTTCTAGAAAAAGAAGAGCAAGTTATATCTAAAGCTCAAAGAAGAGAGGAAATTGTAAAGATTACAGCAGAAATCAATGCAATTGAATTTCAAAAAACATTACAAAGAACTAATGAATCCAAAAGCTGTTTTTTTTTTGAGAGAATAAACAAAATTGACAAACCTCTAGCTAACCTTAGAAAGAAAAAGAAAGAAAAAAACCCAAATTCATGCAATAAGGACCAAAAAAGGGGAAATTATCACATATCCCACGGAAATTCAAAAGATCATGAATACCAACTTTGAAAATCTCTACTTACATAGAGAGGAAAACACAGAGAAAATGGACAGATTTCTAGAAACATATGAACTACCAAAGCTCAACCAAGAAGATATAGCAATTTTTAATAACTCAATGTCAGCTATTGAAATTGAAAATGTAATAAAAAAAAAACCTTACCAACAAAGAAAAGCGCAGGTCCTGATGGATTCACACCTGAATTCTATAAGAAATTTAGAGAAGACTTGATGCCAATACTCCTTAAACTCTTCAATGAAATTGAAAAGAGAACAATCCTCCCTAATTCATTCCTGGAGGCAAGTATTACTCTGATACCAAAACCAAAGAGAGACCCAACCAAAAAGGAGAACTATAGGCCAATCTCACTAATGAACATAGATGCAAAAATTCTCAATGAAAAACTAGCAAATAGAATGCAGCAAATCATCAAGAAGATTATACATCATGACCAAGTGGGGTTCATTCCAGGAATGCAGGGATGGTTTAACATACATAAATCAATAAATGTAATACACTACATCAACAGAGCCAAAAACAAAAACCACATGGTCATCTCAATAGATGCAGAAAAACCTTTCAATAAAGTCCAACACATGTTCATGATAAAAACACTTCAGAAACTCAGAATACATGGTGTCTAACTCAACCTTATAAAGGCCATTTATGACACACCAACAGCCAATATTATACTAAATGGACAAAAACTGAAAGCTTTGACTTTAAAATCAGGAACAAGACAAGGATGTCCACTATCACCATTCCTATTCAATATAGTTCTGGAAACACTAGCCAGGACAATCAGACAAGAGAAAGAAATAAAATGAATAAAGGTAGGAAAGGAAGAAGTTAAATTATCACTATTTTCAGGTGACATGATACTCTATATAGAAGACCCAAAAAACTCCATTAAAAGACTACTAGACATAATAAACAAATTCAGCAGTGTAGCTGTCTACAAAGTCAACACTCAAAAATCAATAGCATTCCTGTACACAAACAAGAAATTCACCGAAAGAGAAATTATGGAAATATCACCCTTCAAAATAACATCTAAAAGAATGAAATACTTAGGAATCAACTTAACTAAAAATGTAAAAGATCTATATACTGAAAATTATACTATGTTTAAAAAGGAGATTGAAGAGGATATCAGAAAATGGAAAGATGTTTCATGTTCTTGGCTAGGAAGAACCAACATCGTGAAAATGGCCATACTCCCAAAACTGTTATACAGATTTAACACAATCCCAATCAGAATACCATAGACATACCTCACAGATCTAGAGAAAACACTCCTGAAATTCATTTGGAACCAGAAGAAACCTAGAATAGCAAAGGCAATTCTGAGATATAAAGCCAAGGCAGGAGGCATCTCAATTGCTCACTTCAAACTGTACTATAAAGCCACAGTGATAAAATCAGCATGGCAAAGAAATAGACCTGAGGATTAATGGAACAGATTGGAAGATGCAAGTATAAGTACAAATGCACTCAGCCACCTGATATTAGACAAAGGGGCTAAACATGTTCACTGGAAGAAGGATAGCCTCTTTAATAAATGGTGTTGAAAAAATTGGCTCTCCACATGCAGAAGACTGAAACTAGATCCATGCCTATCACCATGCACAAAATTAAAGGCTAAATGGATCAAAGACCTAAACATTACAACAGAAACACTAAATTTACTAAAAGATAAGGCAGGTAGAAATCTTGGAGACATATAGGTAGGCAGAGATTTTGTGAACAAAATGCAAACTACATGGGAAACACTTCAGAGAATCAACAACTGGGATCTCATATTATTGAAAAGTTTCTGCATTTCAAAAGAAATCACCATCAGAGTGAAAAGAAAACCCACAGAATGGGAACCAATTTTAACCAGCAACCCCTCAGACAATGGACTTGTTTTTATTCTTAAGTTGGGGACAATGTTACTGAGTCACAGTTCATAAGTTACTGAGTCTAGTCCAAGTTCACAAGCTGGTGAGTGGCAGATCCAGAACCTGAAACTAGGCGCTTGGGCTTCAGCGTTTATACTCTAAATCTACTAGCTTTGGGAGTAAATTTATGGGAAGAAGGCTATATATTTCTTAATTATTTCTCATTTTACTCTAATGAAGAATTATTACTGTCATTATTTAGCTGAATGATACTAGTGGACACATTCTAGGATCAAAGCATATTAGCATACAGCAGAAAGAGAAAAATGAATAATGTTTTTTTGGAGCAAAGAAGAGAAACAAAGAGCAAGTGAAGAAATTCAGATGTATGGGAATTTTCAATTCTATAACTTTCTTATTTACACTATTGCAAAAAGAAAGAGAAAGAAAGCAAGCAAAAACAAAGAAAAAGAAAGAAAAAAAGAAAGAAAGAGTAAGCAAGCAAAAAGAAAGAAAGAAAGAAAGAAAGAAAAAGAAAGAGTAAGCAAGCAAAAAGAAAGAAAGAAAGAAAGAAAGAGTAAGCAAGCAGAAAGAAAGAAAGAAAGAAAGGAAAGAAAGAAAGCAAGAAATCTTTTTGGATACCTATTTGAAAATCTATTTGAAAAGCTTTTTGAAAATCTATATTGCTTTCAACTAAAATAAAAATTGATTGGGAACATTCTTTTTTTTTTTTTTTTTTTTTTTTGGTAAGATAAATTTGAGTCAAAATCAATACCTACAAGAGTTCCAAAGAGAAAGAGATGTTCTCTGGGTAAAAATATTGTGAGGGAGTAATTCATTCCTATGACAGTAGAGCAGTCTCTGTGTACAGCTTTAAGCAGTTCTGCCTGTAGTAAACCATCTTTGAAAAAAGGTTTCAAAAGAACTTGAGAGAGGATAAATGAACAGCTAACATAAGTCACAGTCTTATCAAGGCCAAATTCACCATCCCTTTTACCCTCTAGTGCTGAGTCAACTGCCTTTTAACCTACTACACATGGAAAAGGTCCTCACTCATCCTAACAATACTCACATTTGGCATCTGGGGTTGCCCAGGTTGTGTTACAATACAGTAGCGCAGAACCACCTCACTTTTGCTTCTGGTGACTCAACCTTGCTAAGTTTAGTCCCCAGTGCTGGTAATTGGCTGATACTAAATTAACTATCTGATATCCTGGTTGTCTGTGAGTGATTTTTGACCTTGCTCCTATGGGTGTATACTCATAGATATCAGTCTCGGTTATTTATTCCACCATCCGTTTATTAAACACTAACTGGATGCTTACTGTAGCAGACGTTTTCTGTATGGTTAAAATATGAAAATGAATGAAAAATAGACCTATTCCTCTAAAAGTTTGAAATCTTGTGGATGGATAAACAAATAATAGAGCAATGTTAGCATTTTGTAAACTCTTTAAGAGTGAGGTGAGGGTGGTAGGGTTGCAGAAGTGGAATGCCTCATGCTCATTTGGAGTTTGGGGAGACATTGCAGTAGTTTATGGCTCTGGAGCTAGCCTGAGTAGGAATTGTCAAAGCAAAGGAATCAGTGAGGGACATTTTATGATTTGGGAAAAGATATGGAAAAGCATGGTGTTGATGCAAAAGGTGATACTCTCAAGGCAAATTAAATTAGATGGCAAAAAATTTCAGTTGGAGACACTGATTTGAATTATTAGAGACTAGATTCAATTTAGGCAAGATTACCGATTCCTGAGGCAAACATATTCAGCTCAAAATTTTGCAGACCTTTTTGTAAAAGCTATAGGAAACAACTGCAAGAGAAACTTTAAAATGAAGAATCCATGGTCCTGGTTTTTCTTGGAATCTTACTTTTTTAGACCCTACTGTGTGATTAAAGGTAGTGTACACAATAACTCAAAAGTAAGAGCTGCTCTTATATGTTGCCTCCATCTGTCATCAGTATGTTAACTCCACCATAAAACTGAGCTTTTGAAGACGTGATAGTCCTATCGGTAAAATGTTAGGACCTTCTATGTTCCAAATATGTTAAAGTAATGAATTTATTTTTGTTGTTTTTCCAGTGCCTTGTATTTATTTATGAATGTTCTATGCACAGTGTTAGAGGATAATACAGTGAACCATAATAATTTCCATCCTCATATACTAATATTCCTACAGTCCCTTTTGAAAAGAAGACATCTGATGAATATGTGACAAATGAAGGAACATACTTTTTCTGGTTCTTTTCCTATCCAGATTCCTAGTCACCACTTTTCTCTCATAGAACCACAGAGGGCTGCATGTTTCAAAATGATTAAATATGTTTGCATTCTTAAAGAAAGTACGGTAAGATCATCTGGGTGTTTTGCAAACATTTTTAGTGAGTTGATTTTAACTATAGTTCACTTTATTTTTTCCATAAGGCTCTGATTCTCTGAAATGCCTGCATTCCTTTATTGTCTTAATATGTTTGTAGCAGCTCATTTTGAAATACTCAAGATAGGCTCACTTTATAAAGAAATGAGGTTTATTTAACTCACAATTCTGTAGCCCCCAGGACATGTTGTCAGCATTGGCTTGGCTCAGCAGAGAGTATCACAACCTCAGGAATATGTGTGGGAGGGGAGATCACACTGGAAAACAGGAAATCAGACAACAACTGGCTCCCACAGTTCCTTCCAAAGAGAAATCTCCTGCTCATCTAAATATCTCCTACTAGGTGCCTGGGCAAGGCTCCACATTACCTTCCAAAATAACTGCTCTTGGTTAACACTTTCAAGGTATAAACCCTGGAGAAACAATTTATATGGAAACTATCTCAATGCTAATTATGTCTTCAATCATTTTAAGTTTCATGAAGGTATTTATAATATCTATCTTCTTTCTCATTATAATCCTGCACAGTGCCTAGCCTACGGTAGCTTCTTATGAGATAGTTATTGTCTCTGTCTCCTACAATTTTGTTACAAAACTCTTTTATAGAAGGGATTTAGTCAGTAGATGAATGATAAGATTAGGTGGCCTTGTGAGTTGCTTTCTTCTATGAATTTTCTGATCCTAAGTTATTCATATCTGAAAAACTTCTTTACCTTTTAGATCAATGCCATTGCTTTAGATCAGTGATGGTGAACCTATGGCACACACACTGCT
Source organism: Dolichotis patagonum (assembly GCA_004027295.1). Classification (NCBI taxonomy): domain Eukaryota; kingdom Metazoa; phylum Chordata; class Mammalia; order Rodentia; family Caviidae; genus Dolichotis; species Dolichotis patagonum. The sequence continues at coordinate 27,666 of PVJX010005733.1, read as the reverse complement.
GTGGACACGCAGAGCCCTGCCTTTTGACACAGAAGCCAGTTTGGCCCAGCTAAAGTTTAACAAATTACTAGCATGCATACATCAGCAAAGAATTAATTGTGCAAAAGCTCTCCAAATGCAAACATTTACCTTTCAGTAAAAAGCTGTTTGTGTCATTGAAATCTCTGTTACTGTGTTTTTCTTTCAAGACAAAAGATGTTTAACTATGAATTGTTTTTTTTTTTTCCTAAAGTCTTAGTATTCAGGTTTAATTGGAGTGTTGGCACTTTGCCGTAAATAAGTGGGTTTTTGAGTCACAGTTTGGGCACTCTGTCTCCAGGTTTGCTATCTCATAGGGCTATAGTCTTCTAGCAAGAGTTTGGCTGTATTAAATGAATTCTTGAGGAGGAAAGAAGCAATTGTTATATGGTAAATAGCAATGTTAGTAATGCTAGGCCGCTTTATATGTTTCTGCATGAAATCAAATTTGTATGGCTTATCTGGAAAGACTATCTGATATGCTTAACTACTTGTAAGCTGTTAATATTTGCATATTGCCATTGAATACAGACTCTAGCAGGGTCATTTAAGAGTTACAGGGCAGAAACTTTCCATTTTGTTAATCACTTACAACTCTAATTTCACACTGCATCAGTCTTTTTACTCTACTCCACAACCCTTCAAAATCCCATTCTAAAAATCCATGGGCAAACATCTGTTCACAAGGTACTACAACTGCAGCTACTGACACTCCCCTAAAGCCAGAAATCCTAAGCTTTACAGTAACATTTAACTTTTACCATGGTTCAATCCCCATTATATCTAGTAGGAATTTCCTGTACTTTTACCTCATCAGAAAACTCCAATTCACCACTTCCAAATTTGATTTCAACCTGCCATCTTATAGCTTCTCCATAGTCATTATGCATTGATTGTTTTGCATTCCAGTTCTCGACTGTTTTTCCTAGCCCAAGAGTTTACCAAAGCTCCTGATGAGATAGTTAGAGGGTAATAAACCTCCAGTTAGGACTCAGTGCTCTCTGGACTCACTCTAGATTAAACTTCTAAGACAAGGCTTCCCAGACTTCAAACTTCATCCAGGATGGGGTTTCTCACAAGCTCACTAATCTGGCTTGAAAAAGATTTGGAGCATCCGATGTGCTCTAAATTAGAAGGCTTAATACAACTTCTTTTAGGTAAGATATGACAGCATAGTAGAGAAAGAACTAAGCCAAAGAAATCAGTATATCTGCCCATAAAGTCAATGAGCATCCCATTTCCATAAAATTCAAATAAAATAAAAGCTTTGCACCCTATTCACTCTGAAATTTTTTCTTTGCCTCTTTCATTCTCATTGATTTATTCATTGTCATAAGGTGGGGTCACGGAAAGAAGATTAATCTGTATCCTATCAAACTACACTTGTGGTTCTCATCCACAATGATATCCTGATATAATCTAAGTTTTACAATACATACTACCAGCTCCTAATGAAGCAAGGATTGTGAGAAACCCATATAAATTATGAAAAGGAGCCTCTTTATTCTCACTTCTTTCCCCCGAAATTTTTACACTTTTCACTTATTCCTAGTAGTTGGGCTAATTTCCTCAGATAGTGTTATCACCATTGTTTATTGAGTGTCACTGCATTAGCTGAATTCCAAACTTCTGATAGAGTGTAGCAGGATCCTTCAATGAATAATTCAAGACAGATATGGAAGAATTATAACCATTAAAATTAGCATATTGGCAATTAAATGAAATTTAAAAAAGCAAGTAAGAAACATTTTACAGCAGTTAAGTAGGGTTGTAATAGTGGTCTCACTTCCAAACATTGATTCATGGACACGTGTGGCAAATGTTTGTTTTTTCCTACTCAATCCTGCTTTGTTCATCTTTGCCAATAGTGAATTTTATTGATTTTTCTTATAATCTGATATTAAGTCCTATATCCCTTTTTCAGTCACTTGATGCAATGCTTATTTTTTAGCACATTAATTGCATTCATTCTAATACTTATGAGTCTCATATTGTCAAGATTATACTCTTCTGCATTTCTCTATGTGAAAGTCATCCATTTGCCATTTTAAAATCCACTCTCCACCTATTTCCAAGATGCTTTGTGATCCATGATGCTCCTGGTCTCTGGATTCCTTTAATTATAAGCAGTGGTCCCATATGAAAAGGAGAAAGGAGGGAAAGTTAAGGGCAGTAATTCCACTGGCTGCTGCCTGTGGAGTTGCTGAGGGTTGGTGGATTCCTTAATCACAGCTCTTGTTAGGCAGCCCTCTCTCTGCAGCGCTCTCATCTCAAGGTTCTGGTAAACCCCCCCTCAAACTTGTTCTTCAATTGTCTTTAATTCCAAGTACCACACTATCCTTGTGGTTTCCTTACACCATTTCCATACCTTTCTATACATATTCCTTGCATTAAATCCTGCTTAAGTAATCTTCAGGTATCTCATAGATTTCTTGTTGGATGTTGATTGATAAACTCTTCTTTTGACTTTATTGCCCAATGACCTCTAATTACCATCACTTTGACTGCATTCCCATGTGACCCTACACCACCATTTTACTCCAAATTCTTCATTTTATCAAAAGCCATTGATCCTGTGACTCTTTCCACTTAGCATTCCCCACACTCCAACCACGCTTACTTACCCTTGATTTCTATCTTTGGTCCACAGCACATGTCATTGTCTAATATACTATGCAATTCAAGTATGCATGTTCATTATTTCTTTCCTTTTTCCTATATATAAACTGAGGTCCCAAGGCATTATTCTGTTTTGCTCACTGATCTCTCAAGAATCTTGAGTGGTGCCCCTGATATATTTTCAGAGCTCCAAAAAGTTTTTTTTTAAATAAATAAGTGAAGCTTTATCTTGAACATCACTTATTTTAATAAGTTTTGTTATTTTCTCCTTTTGCAGTGTCTCTCTGTCTTCAGCTATCTTGGTCCAGGGTGCACTGGCTTTTCCTACGTGCTTTCTGGAGCATCCTGGATTCTGTCATCTTAGCACTCTAGTGCAATTGTCTATTTATTTCTCAATCTAGACTGTAAGCCCTGTGAAAGTAGAAGCCATCTGTATCTTCTTTACTACACCTAGTTTAAGAAGTTGTTGATATATCTTTGATGAATAGTAAATCAACAAATGAAAAGACAAGCAAAGTTTATATCTATCATTGTAAGAAGCATCTTCAATAATCTACTTAGCATAACTATTTTGGTTTTCAAAGGCATGGAGATTGAGAGTAGATATTCAAAGAAGGACTCTCAAAGGAGGCAGTATTTGAACTGAAAATGACATTACAATCTCTAAAGGAGGTAAGCTTGGAGCTAGGAAGTCAGAATTCCTGGAAGTGCCAGGAGTCCATGCAGGGCTGGAGATATATCTCTGAGTTACGGTACTTGTTTAGGATGCTTGAGGCATGGGTTCAATCCCCAGCACTGCCCCCCAAAAGTCCTTGCAATGGAACTCAGATGAAAGAAACAGCAGCTCAAATCAAGTATGGAGAAGGATCTGGTTGACTCAAAGCTTAGCAGCATAATAATGAGAAGGTGAAAGTAGAGAGGTGAAAGGGTAGCACTTTACTCAAGACTTTATAGCATTTGTGAAGGTTCTTAGAATTTGTTCTATAATCTTAGAGGAAATTAGAAGACTAAAAATAATAAAAATTAAGTTTTAGTATTCAGAATAAACAATATCCCCTTGATCTAAACATGTGAAATTCATAAATAGTTAAAATCCCCTAAATGTTAATTTCCTAGTCTAGCAGAAATTTGTCTTTACTCATATTAAAAATGTGAAAGATGGAAGTATTCCTATAGGATATCCCAATACTGGTTTCTGTTATGGACAGTGCTCTGACTTTGGATTGTTTGCAACAATTTATGTTTCACTTTCCTTTTGTGCTCCTCTCTCATGCATTTTTGTTTTCCTTTCCATTGTATAGTCTTTCATATGTGCATGTCTCTTAAACCTGCTGTCTTTTCCCCTTGGAATTCACTACTTGTAAACTATTTTCTTGAATGAGAAGTCACTCCAATTCCAGGGCAGAACCTTCCCTACTCCAAAGAGCTCCTCTGTCTTCTATGTTCTAGTGGGGTGCTTCTACCATGGCCAGTGACAATTATACTTAGTTATCTGGAAAAATATTGGAAAGTGTAAGTAAATATCTCATCTACTCAGCTGCATGATATTTGTACTGCATAGTAGAAGGTAGAGTGTAAATAAATGCTTGCCAAAGAAAAGAGTGGAATAAGAAAAGTGAAATAGGGAAAGTGAAAGAAAAGTGAAGCATCTGTTAGAAGTGATTATCTGAGATTCAGAGCACAATCAAGAGCAGGACTCAGATACAGCTGTTGTGCATGATGTGTGGATGTGCAGCTGAGCAGAAAGCTGTTTCTCTTACAAGTTCAGATTGCAAAACAACACATAATAAATGGCCAGAGGTATTTGAGAGTGAGTGAGTTCCATTTAATTTTTATTTCACGTTGAAATTGCCCTTTCATCTCTATAGGTAAATATGGTTTTAAATAAAATCAATACAGAAATTAAAAATATGTTGAGTGGGAGAAGCAGTTGTATTCAAAAATAGTATATGTTAGGTGGAGCCTGGGAAACATGAGGTGAGTGAAAAAATCTGCATGCAAACTTTATTCAATATAAAGATCCTAGGAGAAAAATAAATGAAATATAAGTTCTCATATAAAGTCTTATCCAGTTACTGGTTGCATTTGCAATTCTAGAGAGGGATTTGCAGTTGTAGAGAATGATGTATTAATGGTAAAACTGGACTCATGCTGGGTGCTTTTTAATTCATTATTTCATATAGAAAATGTGTCTGGGGCACATTCCATGACTATCAACACAACGTCACCAGTAAGAGAACTCTGTTCACTAGATATTGGAGAAACCAGGTAGTAATGCCTGGCAAAGCTGGTTCTATTAGGCTTCTGGCAGTAAGATGTAGACTTTTTTGTAAAGGAAAATTTCCTCTCATTTATCTCAAACTAATGGTCATGCCATGTTGTCCTAGTGCTCATTTTCAAAATGGGATATGAAGTGTGTAATACTTGTAAGTATTATGGTTCTAAATTATCAATAAATGAAAAGAAGCAAGGGAGACTGTACATTTAAAGAAAGAGTTAGGATGTAATGCATTGGATCCAGCCTCAGAGTCTATGTTCCTATTTTTTGCATTGTTTCTCAATATTTTTATGCTGTTTGATTTAAAATATTTTTGTGAGGATGAGAAGCAAACATCAATTTTGGCAAGTAGGTAAGATTCAATAAGTGGTATTATTACAACTGTGTTTTCTTTGCTGTTTTGACCTTTGAAGCATATCTATCTATCTAGATAGAGTATATCTAAATAGATAGATAGACAGATAGACAGATAGTATATATACGCAGACATATGGATAGAGATACAGATATAGGTATATATTGCCAGGGCCCACGGCCCTTGAACTTCCCAGGGTAAGAACCCTGGAGGACATCATGCAGGTGAAGAAATAAAGACACAGCAAGCTGGGATCGGGTGGGGCCCTTTCTCCTGATGGGAGGAAAGGAACTGCTCAGCCTACTCAGTGAGTTTAAGTATACATTCTGCAAGTTAGTATCATGTGACATACTGTTGTTGCCTGGCAATCCAAATGCGAGGGCTGGCCTTGGTCTCTGGACTGCATCAGCTTGTTTACTTGGGTTGCCTCTGGTGCTGTTTGTTCTCAGGACTGGCCTTACTCCAACTCCGCATGTGGGCTCCAGCCCCAGATCTAGCTGCTCCAAACAGTATACACATGATTTTATAGATTATTATTTTATAGAGAGAACTATACAAATATATTCTATATAACAACTGTTAATGGATAAAAGGCCTTGGCTGGAAGTTTTTACTATAATTATTATTGCAGTCACTTCCAAACTATCTTCAATTCCATGGTAATCCTTTTACATAAAGAATACATAAAGATTTGTGATGTGCACCTTAGCATGGTAAAATCTCAGTGAAGTCTCAAAGGAGAAGAACCCATTTAAATTGTTCAACCCAGAGTTTTATGCATGGGAGAACCTATGTGAGGTATTGTGTCTGATCACTGTGGTTAATCTGATGTCATCTTTTTCCCCACCCCGGAACTGACTGTCACCAAGAAGCTGAAACTTACCAGTATGCCAGGATACTAGAGTGTCCTTCTCACTGGTAGCTCTGCTGCTTGGGGATCTAGGGTCTGTCCAGAATTCAGTGTTTAGGTGTGCTGCAATGCTTGCTAAGGAAACTAAGCTGTAATTTAGATTGTATCTGGGAGTGTGAATAATAAGAGTGACGGGCATTACATTGCATACATCATCCTACTTGCTCTCTGCTGGCTTTGAGAATCCACTATAAAGAGTATTTTGCCTGCCACTCTGTCATGTCCTAACTACTTCTGTCACTTGTGATGATGTATACAACTTCATTGTACCTAAACCTTCATCTGTAACTATCGCATAATGCAGGCTTATTTTGGTGATATGAAAAATGCCCAGTGTACATTTTAGACACATGGAAGTCATACAAATGACTTTAGATTTCTTCCCTTTTCCACCAGACGATAGTTCTGAATAAAGTTAAAGAGCAAACAGCCACATGTAGAGTGTCTGTCACCTGTACTGTGTTTGATAAAAAGAGATATCAGACTTTAAGGTAGTTGACTTGACAGCTCTGTCATAATGGCTACTAACCTAAATGATTGGGACAGTCTTGGTCTTCAAAAAGATTAAAGTGAAGTCATCTCAAAGAACATGGGAGTGAAGTCTGAACAGATATTTACATATTTTTTTCTGTTCACTTCTTGACTGCCATCAGTGACATAACCCCATCCTACCTTCATTTTGCTGGCAAATCATTATTTCTGAGCCAATTAGTGGTATTATTCATGTGTACGCCGGCAACATAGAAATCGAAAGTCATGGCAATACTGTGAGACACTTCTCACGTGTTTGAATAATAACTGCCTCTTCTAAAGCACTTACGATATGCGGCAACTAAAGTGGAATCTTACTGTAAAACTGATCATCAAATCTTCACAACAACCTTTTGAAGTGAAATAGATTTGAAGAGAAAGCTAAGAAAGGTCAAGTGACTTGACTAAAAATACACATTTCAGTGTAATTTTTAGAGGTGATATTTTCATACTTTGTAACGGAAAGACCGTGATGAAGCCACTAGAATAAATATATGTACCCCTAATAGAGATGATTTGACTTATTCATGTTTCTCTGCCCAACATCCAGCATTTGTGCTAACACAGATTGACCGTCCATACCTGTGTGGTAAGGTAACTCAGATGCCAATTGGAAAACAGCTTCTTTGGACAAGTACAACATCGTGACTGCCTGTTAATGTACAGAGCTAAAGAGAAAAGCACGTTATTTCACAAAAGCCATGCAACAAATGTGGCCCTCCACAATCTATAAAGAACCTAAACTTTATCTAATTTTCTAGCTCAAAGCATTTAATTCTCATCCTACAAGTTCAGTTTTCTGTACCTTGTCTGTTGACAGTATTCACAGATTAGAATCAGAAAAACTAAAAAAAAAAAAAAAATCCTGTCTTCCTTCTCGCCTGTATGTTTAAGGTTGTTTATTAGCCTTTGAAAGAAAATATATTTTCCAGAATGTGACCACAAAGGAAAACATTTCCTCCATGATTTTTTTCTTCTTTCTGAAAATGGCTTGTTATCTGGTAATCGTATAGTAATCTGAAGGCAGTGAAGTAACAGATAATGTGTTCAAAGACTGGAGGTGGAAGAGTGGTGACAACCTTGGGCATCATAGCAAGGTTTCACTCAAAGTTGGAAATAGAACAGATTGAAACAAGGGAGGGACTATGTGAATTAAATTTTGTGAAGATTACCACATGTGGAGAATGGGCTTAAGGGCGATAATAATAATTTTAAAAAACAGATATTATTAGAGAAGCACTACACAACAAATAGCAGTAGCTTTTCAGATTCTGGACTGGGAAATAGTAACATTGGTGAAAAAGAGAACTTTCTATTTTTCCTGAGAGATTAGAGTGTGCAAAGCCACAGGCGCCATTTTTTTTCCTATGGTCCAGGTATATGACTCAGCAGAGCTAATAAATCCAGAATATGTTAAAATCTTCAACTGAGGATGGGACAGGATATAGAAGGAATGACTGAAAGAAAAAAAATAAATAAAACACTATGTGAAACTATTTTCCCACCACAGGTGTGTGCACAGTGAAGGCAGGCTACTTGGTTATCGTGTTTGTATTATTTCTCCAGTACTTTGTACATAGTAGACATTTAACTGATAATTCCACATGAATGACTAAATGATTAATAGTGCCATATGGAAGCAAACTGTTTATCAACACAAAAGGCATATGGTCTAAATAAACTTCAGTTTTGTTTGGTTTTGGTTTTTTTGCTTTGGGTTAATTTTGCTCAATATTTTTATACAACTCAATCAATCAGATCAAAGTTCAGACTAAACTGGTTGTGAATAAAAAATTTCAGAAATGCATGTGCTAGATGACTGATTACATTATAAGAAGATTACTACAGGTGAATGTTTGGTGGTACTCATTTAGAATTGTGTGAAAGTATCTTTTCTATACATCCCATCACTATCACAACAGAAGTTTAAAATTCTGGATAAAAAGTATCATAAGGAGTTACTTTTTTGCCAAGGTAGTTTATGATTATATAAAGATAAATCTCATTATTACTAGCATAGTTTTCTATGATCATTTGTGACAGTTATGATTCAAGATAAGGCTCAGAACATCAGCATATTTACATGTAATTTAAGAGACATTTTTGATGAGGTTCAGTATTTTTATGTTCTATGAAATATTGTTCAAAATGAAGTTTGAGGACATTGTAGAAATATAATTGGATATAAAGATTTATTAAAGAATATCATTATTTATAGGTGTTGCATAAATTTTTATATCTTAAATAGATATAATTGCTAACCTCATTATTCTTGCTTTTATTTATGATGCACTGATTTCTCTCATGTGAGAATGTTAATGTGATTATAATTTAAAATCTCAGGAGAATATTTCTTTTTTGCTATTTTTTTATTATCTCACACTTAAAATTATTTCTTGACTCATGCTTTCCTTTGGGGTATTATCCATGAGAATAGAACATAATGGGTACATTTCATATTTATTGTCTGACTTAACTCATTCTAATTAGTTTAATGTATCTGTCCTTTCTACATATCCCACTGAGAAAAGAACTAACACACATGAAACATAGGTTTGAGGTTCAAGGTAAAGTCTGAAGCCTGTAATTTACTATTTGGGAGGCCCTGGAAAAAGTCATTTCACATTTGAGTTTTATAACTTATAAGACTGAGAAATCAAAGCTCACAATACAATATTGTCTAGAAGACTGCATGAAATGATGTTGACACAGAGCGAGTATTCATCCATTTCCCCATTCATCGCTATAACCCAGCATTGTCTGTGTTCTGATCACTTTTATAACTAAAGCCCAAAAATACAGTGCAAGGAAACTACTGGTTTGGTTTACTTTTCTAGTGATAAATATCATTCAAGAGAGAAGGAGAACAAAAGACATTCTTGTGACAGTTGTGAAAGGCTCAGACTAAGTCAACATTACATCAAAATGGAGTATGTCTAAGCATTTCCAAAGTTCATGTAGTCAGCTGACACACAAATAAAATACTTATCATGGGACAGGGCAATGCTAAGTACTACATCTACAAAAATGTATGTTGATAGCAGTGAAAACTAGTAGTAATGCTTGAAAGTTCGCTGTTAAAGTGAACAGAGAATAGTCCTGGGGACACATGCCCTACCTATAAACAGCTCAAACCATCCTGGCTAGGGGACTCAGTGAAATCACCTGTTTCTCACATGGTGCTCTTATATCCTGGAGAGTCAGTGTGTGCAAGTGCACTGCTCCAAAGGGAGGGGCCCTGGGGTCTGACAATGATCTGAAACACGACAGAAACCTACAGAGCATCTCATAACTGAACTCCTAAATCAGTGACGACCTGCCACATCTGATGACCACACCTCCTCTCCACATTTCCCTCACAAGAAAGTTAGGGTGTCAAATAGATGAAACAACACTTAGTATTGGCCTTTCTCCTTTAGCTCCACTTTGCTAACATTTCAGGATATGGATTTCTTTTCTAGAGATCATTCTTTTATTTACTTCGTGACCCATCAATGTCCCTAATTCATCACTTTCATTAAACAATTTATGGATAAGCACTTAAGAATAATATCAACTGTCTAGTATATGAAAAATTGTCTTTTTCATGATCTGAGGATGCATGCCCCAGGGCATGATGGTCTCTCACACTGGCTAAATTTTTAGGCATTTGAAAAGTATCTCTTCTGAGTTTTTGATTTGACAGTTTAACATTTTCATGTTTTATATAAAATAAAGTGTTTGGATTTCACTGTTTATTTAATCTTTTGATATTCCCCCGCTTTTTTCAGTACAAAATAGAGTAACAATGGCCTTCTACTCCCATTTGAAATAGAAACTCATGTACACATGAGTTCAAATTCTGGCTTGGTCACACATTTGCTGTATTTACACTGAGATAGGCACACAAACAAAATCTCAATTTTCTCATCTTTATTCTAAATGTAAGCATATCTGTTTTCCAAGCTTACAGTAAAATGTACAGGTGTAGAATATATACCTACATGTAAACACACACATGTACTTTGAAAGAATGGTAAAAGTTTTCTTGAAGGTAGAACACAGAAAATGTGTTATAGAGTTAAAGTGTCCAATTCACCAAAAATGCCAATTATAGGAATTAAAACATACTTGTTTTTATAAAATTCATCTACATGGGGTTTACTCCTAGAACAATCTTATTTTATAACAGCATCATCAGAATTTTCTTTGGCATAATATTGCAATATTAAGATATTTTAGGCCTAGATATCATTGGTAATGATTAGTACGGAAAACATTTCAGAAATCTACGAGAGGAAATTTGGTTTCTCTACAGGACCATGCTCTTTTTGCCATGCCACAGATGAATCAACAATTGAGATTTTAATAAAGTCTTCAGTGGATTTCCTAGTTAGGAAATATGACCAACTCTATGGGAAAGGAGTACATTTTGCTGATATGCGGTTTTTTGATGATACTGTTCAACTTTTGTAAGACTTAATAAATAAGCACTCAATCCATATATAAAGTCATATAGTACTTGTGTTCCTCCCTTGACTTCCAAATTTATAGGACTTATAAGAATTCAGGGAAAGTATAGTGAAATATTTATTATAAGTTTACTTTTCATGCTGATAGTGTAATATTTGAACTATTTCCCTGCTTACCAGTTATGAGTATTTACTCTCAAATATAGAAATTTAAATGAGCAGAAATGACATTTCTATAATTTAACTTCCTGTTCACAATATTGATTTCTTAGGGTTAAGCCAGGGTGGAGTATTTATTGAGATGGCAGGTACAACATATTTTATCAATCAAATGCAGAAGAAAAGAGGGATTACAATGTGAAAAAGAAACATTGTAGACCTTAGGAGATTGACAGAATTCATTCTTGCTTTTTCATCAGAGTCTAGCAAGCACATCTATAATATGAGAATCACAACTCTTATCCCTGTCTTCTAAGCACAGGCATTATGTGAGAAAAATGAAATCACCCCAGAAAACTCTCCAATCTCTAGAAAATCTTATCAGTACAGATTTACAACTGAAGAACCATTTTATTCCTGATACATATATGTCAGCACTACACTTACCAGTAATGGTTTTGAACTCACAAAGATAGACAATATCAACTCTTTATCTAGCACTTTAATATTTATTAGGGTTTTTTCAAATACGCAATTCTTTTGTTTCAAAAGAGCCCTCAGAGGTAGATATTAAAATTCCAATGTAAGTAATTGAAACCAGGACCCAGAAGGCTCAAAGCCAACAAGAATTGAAAAAGGCAGAGCCATTAAATAGCTTTATTTTCCTATAGGTATTTCCTTATTAAAGAGCAGTTGCTAATTTTACCTATGACTGAGTTTCCATCTGGAGACTGGGGTTGGAACAATGAAGGAAGAATTCCAACTGTCCTTTATTTAGCTTATATTTAGAAAATATTTATTTTTTTAGGTTTCATGGACCATGCAACAATTTGAGTATAATCTGCTGTTCTCTGCACTCTATAGTTGAGAAAAACAGGATGACACAAATTCACTTGCCCATAGTCCTGCTGCTAGCAAAGAGGAGAAGCTGAATACACATGCGGGCATCTGCCTACCTGTTGTTGTACCCATGTGTTCTGTGGTCTCCTTGATGCAAGCACATAGCAACAAAATTATTTGTCTCAGGCAATGATAAAGTCATAACACTTGAGAATAAATAACTTAGAGTCAAATGTAAACTCCAGATTTTCATGCTTCAGGTACAACATTACCATTCAAGGTTCACCATCACCGCCATTAAGGAATGAAGTCTGTGTCATACGGTAGACTAACCTGGCTGCTTTTCTAACCAAATCCCCAAGCTTTATTCCACATCTATCTTTTCAGGAGTAAGGACAGGAATCTTTAATTTAACAAATCTGCTCATATGACTTTTCTACCATAGAGTTAAGAAAACTTTAAAAGGCAACACAGGACACAGTCATGCCAAAACAAAAAATAACTAACAACAACAATGAAAATAAAATATATAATCATAAATATGAATTTTATTACTTTAACATACAATACGAAGAACATGTTTTAAAATTATGTGCACTCTGTATATTTACTTTTCTGGTATATTAAATGACATTCTTAAAATAAAATACCAATAAGAATACATAACAGTAATGATCAGCAATAATTAATAGCATGACAAATAAAATAATATGCATAAATATATAGCAATATTTTAATAATGTTTCTAACATAGCAATTTATTATAACTTTTTCAATTCTACATTGAAATTTTAAATTTTGTTTTCCATGTTACTATATTCTTAACTCATATAAATATTAAAAAATTATAAGATTTCTTCAATAAAAAGCACTCAATCTCATAAAGTACATATTATTTATAGACCCCCAATAATATTAAATAAGACCTCTTTTCTAGGGTAACAACATTTGTAGTCATCTTACAGACACACATCTGAGGAAATTATCTCTTTCCATTTAAAGTCAGAAATTTTATTAGCTGCATTTGCATATCTTAGGCGACTGAAGAATCAAAACTTGCACTACAAAAGTCTCAGTTTCATAGGCAAACAAATCACACCACTTCTTATCCACAAAAATAAGGTGTGCAAGACATTTAGCAGACTTTGTCTTTCTCCTTGACAAGTAGTCTATCAACTACAGAAATCCTCCAAAATTTACATTTTTGCTGTCTGCCGAATATGTAGATGAAGGACCAAAGTCTAGTTTTTCTTTGGACATGTTATCAAGAATCCTTTGTTTTATAGTCTGAAATTGCATTAAAATTTTCATACAAATCAAGAAGATAATTTGAAACCACACTTCAAATCAAAGTTCTTTTAGAGTCAGGGAGATCTTTTCTGTTGTTCCTTTGATTGAATGCATTATGCTTACTGTAAAACCATGAGCATTTATGAGATCTGACAGAGTCAGCTGTGCCCGGTGAAGGACCAGCTCGTGTGTTGTCAGAAACGCTCCCTTTAGTTTGCCACAGGGCAATGGTGCTGAAATGTCTAAGCGAAGAACTGTAACTTTACTTACTTTAACAAAACAATAAAGGGAATGAAAAGAAGAAGTGTGTTCATCCATGTGGCAGTCTCAAGCTAATCCAATGACTTCTGGCTTCAAGTGAACATTGGTGTGTCTTTAAAAGATAACAGAAATCTTTGAATTTTTGAGAACTACTCTCCTGTCTCATCAGTCTTAGGATATTCAGTCTGACAAGTTCACATTTTTTTTCCTCTAAAATAGCAGATCTATTTTTTTCCTGCATGCTGTGTAGGTACTCTTCTTTTATGTCATTTACCTTCCTAATCCAGTTGTGTGTGCCTTCCATCAATCATGAAAAGAACACAATTGTTTAATTTTTTGATGATGTCCAGGTGATCTTGGCATAATATTATAACTACGTTCCTTTTCGTTATCTGTAGTCTTAAAACACTTATTCACAATATTAAACATTAAATTGATACTAACTTCATACAAAGTGCAAAAGTCAGACCCTCCGCCCTGTTAAAAGACACTGAGGATTACGATGCAATACTTCCCCACACTTAAATCACAAACTCAAAGCAGCACAACACTGGCAACTGAAAATCATGTCCTCAATATCAGTAGTCAGTGGAAAAGCAGCAATAGCAGTTACAAATGATAGTGTATTTCCATTCGCCAATGTGTTGTTTTCACATACCTCTCCTTTCCTTTGCCGCTATGGTTTTGTTTTGTTTTTAAGCACTTCTTTCCAGATCATCTCCACCCATATCTGACTAATGTGACTTCTGACTACCCGAGAATGGTTTTCTCTGGATTTGGTGCATTCAGGGCTAAATCTGGGGTTGTCTACAACATCTGGGGTTAAGGTTCACCCTACTGGATGCACAGCTTGGTAGTAGAGCCTACCTGGGAGGTTTATCACTGAACTGCAAAGTGGGCTGAGCTAATAATGCTCCTCTGACTTTTTGACTTTTCTGTGGTTTTCTGTCTCATATTGTCAGTCAGTCAAACTGGGGTTGTAAAGAAGCTGCTTCTGTGGATTATGGGGCTTAGAAGATGAGTTTGCTCACTATAAACAAAATTTGTCTAAGCAGTGTTTGAGTCACTTATGATATGTCATTACTTTTGAAATTGTCAAGCTTCAGAAGGTCAGTGCAATGCAAAATAAAGACCAGACTTCTCAGTAAAACACCAATGTTTCTCTAGAGCAGTGATGGTGAATCTTTTAGAGACCAAATACCAAACTGCAACAGCAAACCCAATAAACTTGAATACTGAGGTTTTAGTTTAGATAGAACAACTGATACATTAATATCTTTTATCTTAAAGACACAATAAAATTTATGCCATAGGTTTATCAGCTCTGCACCAGAGTCAGCTTCAAATTCTAGGTTTGACACTTTAGCTTTGACACTTTTGTATCTCACTGTTTCAAGAACTTAGGGCTTTCACACATCCTCTAGTGTGCCACTACCTCTCACCCTTCTGTCAGGGTTTGTAACCTCTCCTTCCAAAACCCCTTGCTTCTATCTGGTTGTTTAGCTAACTTCCAGTATCCTTCAATTTTTAAATCATGTGTTACATCTTCAAGTAAGACTCCTGTCTTGCCCAGCCCCAGATGGAGATCTCTGTTACTCCATTACTAGCCATCATTACTCTCATAGTGCCTAGAGTACCAGAAGTCACTTACATGCTGTGATGTTACATAGCTTTGTTTCTAGATTTTGGACACTCTGGTTTTCAGCTTTGTATCACTATTACCTCAGTTTACTTGGGCATGTTGTAAAGTTCATAGTAAGTGCTTCATGTTACATATATATGATTTACAATGACATGGAAGAAAACAAAAGGCCATTCCCATATCTGACACTGCAGAGTCAAGGGATCCAGGTGTAGTCTGAAGGCCTAGGTCTCACCAAAGATTCAGTGTGAGTCCATGTCAGAAAGCTGAAGGAACCACATTGCAAGGCTGAAAAAACCAATGACAAGCACCCAAAAGCAACGAGGAAGACTGGCTTTCCTCTGTAGAGGCAAAAGAGGCAGACTTGCTTCTTCTTTTGATTATACCATCTAAGCTGCAAACCTATTGGCTGGTGTTCCTGACTTCCATGGTGGGTCTTCTCTCTTCATTTTGCAACTCATATGTTAATAATCCAAAGGCATGTCTAGAATTGTGTTCCATTAATCTACTAGATATTTGTTAATCCATTCAAGTTGATCTATCACAATTAACTATCGCAGATATCTTAAATAAATAAATAAAACAAATACATAGAATAAATGTATAAATGAGAGCTGGATGTGGTTACAAACCACCCTAATAATCTGAGCTATCATTTTTATTTTCTAAACACTCAGGAGCTCTATACCTAATTCATTCCATAGAATTAGGAAATGAATTCCTAATTCATATCAATTATACTGGCCAAATGATTCTGTCAAACCTGAAAGTTCTACATAAATAAAATTTTTGTTATGCATAGCATAAAAATACAGTTTTTATAAGTTTGAAATTTTTAAATGTCATCAATCAGACATTGTTTAATAGCTACTTCTCAAAACTGTTATCTAACAAACATTAAAAGCCACCACAATTAAAGGCATAGCCATCCTCATTTAAAATCCACCTAGAATTTTGAAGGTAGAATATTGTAAACCTTGTACTCTAAAAACAGCTAGAACAAAACGATTAGTCTTGTCACTATATTCTGGGTGATGATGGATGGAAAACTCTTCTTTATATACTTCCTTCACTCAAAAAGGCTATCCTGATTTTTAGAGCTTTTCTCAAAACTTGGATATAAGGATGAGCCTGATAAAAACTAGTGTATGACATGAATTACATTATCTTGTCTAATATGAAAAAAGAGTGACTAGAGTCACTGGACTCCCTCTTTTCCATTCCATTCATGTACTATTGCCTTGTTACAGGTGCCATTATATCTTCACAACAATACGTGATCTAGGTCTTCCACACTTTCAAAATCTAGACCAAAAAGTCAGACATAAGTTCTTTCTCCCTCTTAGTTACATAATAGCATCTTATTGAATGATTAGCAAGGAAGACAGCTGTCCTTTTCAAGACAATGTAATTTTATTAGGACAGTGTGTTTGTTTTTCATTATTGTGTAACAAATTACCACAAACTATGTGGCTTAAAACATCTGTGTGTATTATCTCAAATTCTATAGAAGTTAAGTCTGAGTAGTGTCGTGAGTTGTCTTCTCATGGCACTAAAAGGTTGAAATGAGGATTTGGCTGAAATGTGTTCTCATCTGAAACTCCTGACCTTTGAAGGCCCATTCGGTTTATTGCCACAATTCAGCTCCTTGTCGCTGCAGGACTCAAGTTCCTGTTTCTGCACTGGATATTTGTCATTTGCTTTCTGTTTATTAATACCATATTCCTTAGAGGCCATCCCATTCCATCTCACTTGCCCACTCCATGTTAAGAGCAGCAAAGACACATTTCCATATTTCAAGGAAAACTCACACTTTCAATCTCTGACTTTTTCTTCTGCCAGTACCTGGGGAGGAGGGGACATTTTGCTTTTACAGGGATCAGTCCTACTCAAATAATCTCTCTTTTGATTTATTCAGTATACTAGTTAGTAAACTCAATTTCAACTGCAATATTATTTTTTCCATGAAAAAGTAGCATAATTGCAGTGCAATAGCATATGCTATACGTCCCAGAGTTAGGGTGGGAAATCTCAGGGAACTGATTTACGATTCTATCTATCACAATTATCTTGTTATTCAAGTGCTATAAATAGGGGTGTAGTATCCTGAAGGCAGACCAAAAGTGACAGTGCTTTTTAGACTATTGAGAAGAGGAAAAGTGTCTATCTCAATGGATTCTGATTGTAAGAGCAAAAGTAAGATAAGAGAGCAGTGGATTTGAGTGACCACACATGTATAGAATATAATGGCAGAGACAGGGGAGGTTAAAAAGAGAGAAGGTATGCCAGGTATGGAGTAGATCCCTTTTGGTCTATTAGTGAAATAATCCATTGATGGTAATTCATAATTATCTTTTTGTATTGTTTACTATCTTTATATCACTCTTGTTTTCCTAACTGTAAGTGTTTTGTATATTTGGATTACATTTAATTTATTCTTGAATCTTCCATACTGAACACAGTGTCTGGCTCAATCAGACAGATAGATGAAAGCAGGAATGCATGGTTTCATGAAATGCTGGACCAAAGAATACACAAAACATTTGCGATCAGGGGAAGGCATTAGGGTAGAAGTCAGCACAGGTTTGCTCTGACTCAAACCTTCTGAAGTGAACTGATCCTTGTACACTGTTGATTGCGGACACCTAATACCTCTGCTCCTTATGTTCAGCTCATTTGACCGTAACAAGGACTCTTTCATCTATTGGTTTCCCTCAGGTGGAGAGAGGGAGATTGTCTCTATCCAGGATCTGTTGACATATAATTTAGAAATAAATGCAACACCTCAGAGCTAATGTAGTTTTTTTTTTTTTTTTTTTTGGATTCAAGCCACGCTTCTCCACCCAGTTTGCAGTTTTCTCATTCTTTGTGGAAATCACTTGCAGAATCTTTGCACTAGTTTTCTGTTGCAACAGTAAGAAACAACCATACACTAAGTGGTTTAAAATAACACAGACTTGCTTTCTGAGTATTCCTGGGTAAGGCCTCTGAGTAGCCCCAGTTGACTCTTCTACTTCAGTTCTCAACAGGCCAAAATCAAATGATAAGCTGGGCTTGGCTTTCATCTGCTGAGATTAGGGGGAAATTGGCTACAAAGATCCATGACTATTGGCAAAATATGGCTCCTTCCTGGTACAAAATTGGCTTCCCATTTCCTTATCGCCATCTGAAGGCTGCTCTTAGGTTCTAGAAGCCACTCTATGATCACCCTATATGGGTCTCTGTATCTCAGAGCTAGCAATTGGTTATCCAGATCTCCGCACACTGGTAACTCTAACTTTTATTTTGACATAACTCTCTTGCTCATTGCCTGATAATTTCTCTGGTTATAAGATCTATGAAATTCTTTGGGACCCACTTGGGATAACAAGTGAGTCCCAATTCTAAAGTCCACCACATGCCTAATTACATCTTGAAAGACGTTTTCCCATATAATGGAAAATATTCCCAAATTGCACAGATCATGGTGTGATTATCTTTCTTTTGTTTTGAGGGAACATTCTGTCCACCATGTCCTCCATGTGTGTGTACCGTAGGGATCAAACTTAAGGCTCCACACATGCTAAGCAAGTGCTTTACCACTGAGCCATATCCTCTGCCAAACACCCTCCATCTTTTGAGGCAGTTATATGAGGAGGAACTAGAGTGAATGCAGGTGAGTCAGTTCTGAATATATTTCCTTTATTCTTTATTTTGGAATTATCAAATGATTTCAGTCTTGTAACCTGCCTTTATAAGGCCTTATAATGGAGTTTTCTAACTCACTGTCAAGTGTTCAGTGTTATTTATGTTGTTCACTGATTTCATCAGCATATACTTAAAACTATCCGTGTACATAAAACCTTAAGAATCTCTTCAGAGTCTTTGCCATCTAGGAATTTATAATTCAGCAAATAAACACTGAAATAGCTAGCTTTTATAAAAGTGTGTTAAGTGATGTGCAATTAAAACATAGTGAACCACAGGGACACACAGCAATTGTGGATAAGCCAGAAAAGGATTGTGTTCTGTGCCAATCATCATATGTATCAAGGATTTTTCTTTGGCATAAAGTTGGCTATACTATAGTACAGCTGGTTAAGAGAGGAACGTAACAGTTTGTGACAGAACTATTAACCAAATATTTTATGCAGTGTCAAAGGCATAGTGAAGTGATAAGCACACAGAAGGAACATTTTTGCTTAGAGAAAAAGGCAAACACTTTTGAGCATATGACATCTCTCGCCTTTGACATAGTGTGCACTATATATTCTTGCTGCAGAAAGCTGTGAAGATGTGACTTTCTTGTGTGGGGATTTGTTTCCATGGGAGGTGGACTCAGCTTTTCTGAGCTAAATAAAATCTAAATATTCTTTTTTAAAATCAGTTCATTTATTTATGAACTCTGCTCCAAATTATTTCATGTCCTTGTAAGCAACATCTTTTTCTACCAGTAAGATATGTGTGTGTTTGTGTGGTTAGTGATTCTTAGTGCTACCCATGACAGATCAATATTTGGTACCACTTCTCAGGGTAAGGTTTTTTGGACTATCTTTAAATACTTTTAACAAATGATCATCTGACAATCCATCATAGATGATGCCTTGAGAAAGCTATTTAATTTCTATAAATCGCAACATTTTATCTAAAGGAAAAAAATTATAATAAGCTCTCAGGGCTTTTACTATATTGAAAACTCTAAGTTTTATAATTATTGAAAAATTAAAATAATTCTTGACAACATAAAGCATTAGTAACAATTTATTTGCACAGAAAAGTTATTGGTAGCACAAAAATGCAAAATATAATGTGTCGGTTGAAATAAACGCTTTTAAATTTATATGCATAGAAATATGCAAAGCGTACATAGTGACAGACTTGTTTGTAGTAACCCACACTCCCAACCCTTCTGGCAAACTTTTCAATTATGTTAGCACTCACACATTCCGGGCATAAAATTTCAGAAGAACAGATTTTTTTTATTTAAAAAACAATTCCCAAGGGCTGTGTGATGTTGCAGATAGACTTAAATGAAATGTTTACTGAATCTCTACTTTATAAACCAAAGTCTCTTGGGCATTGTGGATGCAAAGCAAATCCTAGGTTCAGTTCCCCCAAGAATGAATGAATGAATGAATGAATAATCTGAATGAGAGAGGATCAAAGAAAGTCACAGACTAGGGCACAGTTTCTCTGTAAATGTTCATTGTGAATTTTTCCACAAGGTATTCGTAATTTAAGGTAGTTACATGCAATGCTAGGGTTTCATGGAGATTTACATGTTTTTATTGTAAAGAGTATTCAAGGATTTCTCTATATTCTCCATACACTCACATGGTTTTGAATAAGGAAGTAAATGAGTTGATAGTACAGTTAAGTGGGCCAGGAGTCCTGTGTGGACTCCGCAGGACAAGACCATGAGAATATCTTGAGCCTATGAATATAATTTATTCTACACATAAAAACTGGGATCTACCACCTAATGAATTTGTTTTGCAACAACCAAAGATGGCAAAAATGTTTGTCTTCATAGCATGCTTTTATGACTCACTTTCATAATCAATCATTTCTATTACCAGTGTATGTCACAAATATATCAGAAACTCTTCAGTCACATGCTTTGGGCTCTCCGCATGGCACGATGATACCATGATGAACACAACAGGCATCTCTGTGGCCTGAAAGAACTTTATTATGCTTCTCATTTATCCCCTTGACTATTAACATTCCAGAGAATCACATAAAAGGTAGATACTAAGAAGTACTACATGTAGTACATGTGGTATAAATTTCACAATCACAGATGTGCAGAAGGAAAATGTAACTATTATCTTACCATGTATTAATGTGTTTTGATTCTAAGCATTTCATGCCAGACACAGAACTAATGTCTGGTCACTTTTAGATAAATTCCTCATAATGCAGTGCATTTTAGTCTATCAAGGGTGTAATCCAAACATGTTCAGTTTGTCTTCCTCGGTGGAGATGCTTCTGCTCCTAGTGGGGATTGTGAGTTTCAGAAGGCTGAATCCACCACCAGCTTGGTGTCCTCCAGAAGGGGCCCACTATTCAGGAAAATTGCTTGCTGTTTTCCCTTGGCCTTGCATTAGTAAGACTTAGTCATTGAAAGAAGATTGTGGAAATGACTACTGAGAAAACTGAGGGTGCCCAGGAGCCTCCCTGCACTGGCCTCACGTAGACAGAACTTGACCTCCTCGTCTAATACCTTATGAGGACTGACCACACCAAGACTTTTAAGTATGCATTTCCTTGCCCTTATCTTGCCATCAATTTCGGTCTTCATTTCTCCCAATTCTCTAAGTCACTCCCTTGCTACAGAAAATTTCCCTGGAATCAGTGATTCACATCACTCTCACACCCTTCACTGACATTTACCTACCAGAGGGCCAGGTAGCACTAAAGGAGGAGTCCTAGGCCATCTTCTCATTGGGAAGGGGAAACGTTCCCACACTCCTCAACCCCTTCTTCTTTACTTACTTTTTAGCCTACAGTGAGCAAAGCTCAATGACACACCCATGGAGCCACTCACTTGGGTCCATCTCACTTTTTTTCCCTTTCACATTGGAAGGCATTTTGTTTTGTTTTATTCTGTTTTGTTTCGTTTTCTAAATCTGAAACTATTAGAGGAAAGATAGATTTCCTGGCACGTCTTCCTTTCAAAGCATTTTTTCTCCTTATATCTAGTTACAGCTTTTTTATGTTAAAAGTTTTAAGATAAGTTTTCACTTTTATTATTGTTTTAGGTTAATGGGAATCTCACTGGCATCTCAGGATTGTGCATTGTCACAGGGAGGAAGAAAGAAAGAAAGCCATCTTTAAAAGTCTCAGATTATTATTCTGCTTAAAGAATTAAAACATCAAGAGCTATGTAGAGATAAGAGACTAAATGACATTTTCCTGAGTTCTCACAAAACCATACCATACATCTGTTAATTCATGTACCACAAAATACTCATACATTTTCCTTCCAGTCACCAGTAAGTTCAAGAAAAAGAGCACATGCTTTACTCATTTTTTTTAATCCCAGTGCCCAGAACACTGTTTTCATGTACAAAAACTACAATTCCTAGTACTTATCAAAGCCTTATTGTGTCTCTGGATTGGGTTGAGGATTTTATAAGTGTGATGTCCTTAGATCTTCACAACCTTATTAGGCAGTTAGTATGGCTGTGCTTTACATCTGAGAAACTCCAGATCAGAGAGCATAAGCAACTTTCCTCAGGGCAAAAAGATTACAAGGAGTCGAGGGAGAGATCAAACCCAATTTAACTTGCACATCGTGCTGTCTGTACGGGAAAGTTCATGTGCACAAAAGTGATGCTTGAAATCCATAAGTTCTAAATGTCTCCCACATTGGCTTCAGATATTGGACATATCTGGAAATTCCCTGATGACAGGTGCACTGATTGAATAGTGAAACTAGTGTTCCATACTTTGCAAAATGGTTAAGGTGTAGGAATGAATTTCGTTATATTATTAGAAATGGAATTTCTGATTTTGAAGCCTGGTGTGTTTGGTCTTTCTACGCATTTTAAATTAACTTCATTTCTAATGTAAAATATCACTCATGGAATACCTACTAAGTTATAGGTTTTATAGATGTGGAAAGAGGATCATAGAGTTTAGCATGAACATAAATATACAGAGTACAGTAATAGTTCAAATGCAGTTGAGAGCTTATATACAAAGTAGAAAGTTCTAAAGATATTTTACTTATCTGTGGCAGGAAGGAGTACTGTGATGTTAAGAAGCTCTTCCTTGTAGGAGTGTTCAGAACAGTGATTTAGGAAGGAAAGTGACAAGAATCTTGGAAACCTGGCCTTTTCGTGGCAGATAACTACATTAGGAAGGCTTTAGGAAATTCAATGCTTGCCATTTCCTAGGGCTTCTTCAATTGTGGTGGTGGTGATAGGGTGAATGTGTTGATTATAGTGAGAGGCTTGTTTGCAGACTGTTGATGATGGATTTACTTAAGAATAATTAATAACAGTAAACAGGCTGTTTCTATAATATATTCTATACTATATTCTATAATATATTCTATTAGCAGGCATATAAGGCACCTCTCCTAAATATATATATATATATATACCAATTTAAAATGCACATACAGAAAAGCAAAAGAGAAAAAATAGAAAACAAGTATTTAAATAAAAATATGAAACTATGTATATTGTTGGTATATAATGTGTGGTTTCTAGAACTGAGCCACAAGTATGATTGTAAGCTTTCTGGCAGCTGTGCACACAGGAAGTCACAAAGTTTTCAGTCCCCATAAAATAAAAGGAAAACTGATCACCAGAAGCAATGTCAATATTCTTTCTTGATAGAATGACTAGACACTATCCAGGCCAGTGTATTATGTGATGAGCAAATTGCCCATAGTATTCTTGTGGCAGATACTCTGAGTAGGATTTGATTACATCAAAGCAAGTTACAATTCAGTAGATATGAATCCTCTGGGAGATAAGATGGAACAATCTCTGATTTATATAGTCTACGCTCTTTTGAAATAAGTAACTAAAGAGTGGATGTTATGTCCAACAAAACTAAAGATCACAGTAGCCTTCAGGCCATCTTCCATAGACATCTTAACAGTGGGTAACCCTGATACATCCTCGGAAATAATTACCTGCACGCATCTGTTTTATGCTTTGGAGTGAGTTGAGATGGAGGTAGCATTCACATTCTTATCATGAAAAAGGAAAATACTAAGAAATCCATGGGCTCAATATACATGCTTTCTAGTTCTAGTTTCAGAAGTTTATGAAGCAGTATCTACCAGTGAAATAAAGGGAATCAACATTTTCTCAATATTTAGTGTTGAGTCTCACCCAGCATTTAATTAAATGGACTGTTGAGGACCAAGACAATTCTACATCTTTAGCATAATAAAATTCCAATATTGGTTTATTCATTCAATATTGGTTTATTTATTCAGTATTAGCCAACAAATGATGTGTAGCATCTAAGATCGTTAAAGAAATGTAACTAAGTGTCACTAAGCTCTGCCTATCTTCAAAGCCATTCTATATACTCATAAAATGTCTTATATTAGGTGTTTGTGTGTGTGTGTGTGCATGTGTGTGTGTGTATATGCATATGTACACAGGGATTAAAATTAAAGTCTTGCACTTGCACACATTCTACTACTGACTTACTTCCCCAGTCTCCAGCCAACATTGATTAATTTAGAAGACTTCTTTGTGAACCAGCCAGGTAATCACAGTTACTCGCTTACTAGAAACTGAGTCAGAAAGATCTTTTGAGCCTAGTAATTCAAAGTTGGCCAGACTGAGCAACAAGTGGAACCTCAACTAAACAAACAAGCAGAGAGGGATGGAAGGAGAGAAAGAGAACATCATAGTGTCTTCTCCAAAATAAATGTTAGCAAAGATACAACAATGCAAATGAATCAGTGACATTTTTGAATAGGTTTGTTGAGTCAAGGCCTCTAAATATAGGTGATATCTTCCCAAATGGGACCCTTAACTTGAGATTGAATGAGGCTGAGGAAAAAATGCTGGTCTTTGGTGGAAAGAAAATGCAAATATCTATGGGTAGCCTAGGTGGCCCCTGCTGGAATTGTCTGGCAGTGTGCTAGCTGGGCGGCCAATTCAACTTTGCAAAGTGGAGGGACTATGCCAATGACAGTTTCCTCAGTGTCACCAGGTGCTGGCAGCTGATATTCCCAGTGTTTGTATAAAACATGCATACATACATACATACATGCACACACACATATGTCACATACACACGTGAGATGACAGGTAACTAGAAGTTAAATAGTGCAGAGAAGAAGAAAGACAGGTATTATCTAACCCTTCAAAAACTGTTGTTTTTGAAAATTGAAGTAGCATTAAAGGACAGACTTTTGGTAAACATCAGTAATTGGGGACAACATGTAACTGTTACCTTTTAGCCCATTGCAAGGCGCTGGGTCAAAAACATCTGCTCAACTGCCAAGGAAGGCTTAAATATAGCCCTAAGCAAACTTTTAGTAGTTCTAACAGATTTTTGGTTATGGATCATACAGTGTATGATGTCATCCAGCAGAGTGATAGCCAAGTCCCAAATCCACATGTCCTTAATGCACATCATCCTAAGGATTCTCCAGGCAACTGGCACACATTGTGGAAAACATACTTAATGATAAGAAGCTGGTCATTTGTACGAGAAGAAGAATCCCTGGTTAAACAAAAGAGAAAGTGCTTTGAATGGAGAAAGCTCTTTTAAAAAGCAAGCATCAGAATTTACCACTGAAGGTGATATTTCAATAATTCTTAGGACTAGAATATTGGTCCTGATTTCTAAACTTCAATTATGCTTTTCTTAGCTTTTTGTTTACAATAAAATGAATTATTGTCAAGACTCAAGGCTATTTAACAGTAGCTGTTATGTTACACATTGTTATCTTGCAAATAATTGCTCAGGCTACCACATGCAATGTGTAATATAACAACCATTGTTAAATTCCTGTCATCTTATTTTGAAATCGTATATTGCTATTGTTTTTTGTTGTTGCTGTCATTTTGCATTTGTTTTTGTTGTTTTTGATTGCTTGATTCTTGATTTTTCTACTTTTCTCTTTAAAACAAAAAAATAAAATTTTAGAGGATCAAAAAAATACCCAAAGAGAAATGGATTCTCCTACAACAGCTGTCTTAGCAAAGGTAGTAGAGAGATGAGACGGGAAGGAGAAAAATCTTGGGTGACAGAGATCCAAGGTGAGCATTCTAAGATGGCACAAGGGCAGTCATAGGAAATATTTTATGAAAGTAATATTCTTCATTATATTAAATTCTTCATTGATCATGACAAAGGAAAAAGGGAAGAAAGGCGATGACTCTGTCACAAAGCAGAATAATTCAGCTTTTCCAATCCAACTTCCTGAAGTTAGTAAAAAGAGATCAGGGTAGGAATCCCTCAAAAAAAAAAAGTGTGACTTCACACTGTTATCCTCCCTGTACATATATTATTTTCTTTCAAAAAAAGTATATTTCCAAGATTATTTTTCAGAGAAAATCTAGAACACAAAAGGGGAAAAAGCCCATTTCATTCAGCATTTTCTCTTAAGTGAGAGAATGGATACAGGTGACCTGGGTTCAAATTCCCAGTTTGCAATAAGCTTTGGGATGAATTGTTTCACCTTAACTGCATAGAATGATATGATAACAGAGATCCATATGAAGCTTGATACTTAATTTACTGCAGGGATATTACCAAATACAGTTTTTACCATTAGCATCTCATTTACAGCAATCCAGGACTGAAAATTCTCTCATGTCTTGTAATAAACAGAATAGAAAAGGAGTGTTGCTTCTTAGGCGTTATCTCAAAACACAGGCTGCAGGCAAACGTGACCCTCAACCAGTTTAACCCCAATTTTCTCTTCCTAAAACAGACTAAAGATGATGACATAGGATTGCTGTGGAGAATAACCAAAAAGGTGTTTTACATATTAGTTAATACAGTGCTGTATCTACTGTAGCTATATCAAAATTAATAGTGATAATAGCCCTATATTATTCAGCTATAATTTATTACAGAAAAAGGGTACAAAATAAAGTCAGCAGTGGAAAAATGTATATGAAATGTGAGGAGATGAGCAGAAGCATTCATTAATTCCCTCCCACTGGGATCGCACAGAACACAATCCCTCTAGCAACGATTTACAATAAGCATGAAATGATGTCTATCAAAAAAGCTCATTAGACTTCTTATTTTGTTTTTGCAGTGCCTAGGGTTGAACCTAGGGCCAGGCAACCTCTGCAACACTGAATCCCCACCCCACATCCCAGCCTCAGAAAGCTCATTACATTCAGTGCCCTAAATTTTTGCTGAGGGCTGATCAGATAGGCACATATACAAATTCCAAATACCCAAATGGAAAGAAGTCTACATCCCACACCATATTGTTGTTATACATAACTTAGTCTCAGTAAACCACTCTTAGATTAAAAACTCCTGAAATACAAGTTTCTAGATGCCAAGACAACTTCCTAAGCTTGCTTTTCAAAGCAGTAAAAGTTATGCTGCAAAAATCCACTAGAAATTATTTACTATTTAAAGAATGCATGTTACTTAATGATTTTTAGCATGGGCCACTTGAATTTTTGCTATCATCCTACTTCCTTTTTTTCTTTTCTTAACTTTCATGTATCTAACCCTTCTTAACTTTCATGTATCTAAACCTTTCATGTATCTAAACCTACTATAAGTTTATAGTAAAGGTTTATTAGATAAAGAAGGATTTTGAGAAATCAGTTATCTCTTACCCTGGTATTTTATGAATGTTACTACTTCTTACTT
>PVJX010005732.1:0-82966 GCA_004027295.1 Dolichotis patagonum | reverse complement strand
ACAAGAAATCATCACAGACTAGAGGCGACATGACAATCATGATGACTAAACTTCATATGGCACCTTAAACTGAACCCTGGGGCAGAAAAAGAGCATTAGTGAGAGAAACAGGTGATGTCCAAATATATCAATTTGGTATTTTAGTTGGCAAATGTAACCTGAAAATGGAAGTTGCCAATATTAGGAAAAATAGGTAAAGGATACATGGGAGCATTCGATATTATTTTTACAACTTTTCTATAAACCTAAAATTATTCTAAAATAAAACATTCATTTAAAACAAAAGGAAGAATAGTGTGTGTTTCTTATATATGCCATACTTTACTCATTAGTTTCTGTGCCTAGAGCCTGGAGCCTAGTGAATCTAGACTTTCCCTCTGTAAGATAAATGTCTACAGCACCCCCAAATAACAGTGTAGCTCTATTTTCTGATGGAGGGGGGATCTATGACCATGGTAACAGTAAGCCTGACACCTTTCATTGGTCTGGGGTCTATGCAATGCAGAAAAGAGAGGAAGAGACAGGGAGCATCCTGTTTCCTGGAGCTTATTTCTCACACCACTACTGACCAGAGCAAAGCAAATTGAGCATCGCATTTGCTCAGTGGCAGTGCTATCGACTCTGTGACAGCTCCAGCATTGACCCACAGCTGCTTACCAGGCTGTTCTCCACCGACACTCTGGAGAGGAGAGTGTCTTGCTGCGCTGCCCCAGCAGAGAACAGCTTTCCCATCTGCCCCTGTCCCAAGCAGAGGTTCCAGCTACTGGCATAAAATGGAAAAAGGTGTTTGTAATCCTATCACTCTGGGAGGCTGAAGCAGGAAGATGGTGAGTGGAGTTCAACCTTAGCAACTTAGTGAGAGCTTGTCTCAGAAAGTTTTAAAAAGGCTAAAGATGTAGCTCAGTACAAAGGCCCTGGATTCCAGAAGACTGATAATTCTCAAATTCTCACCTGGAGATCTTGTTAAAAACTTTACCACCCAAAGTTTTACACTGAAAAGTTTGAGGGTGAAGTCCAGAAATATGCATTTATCAGTTTCTGAGATGTTAAATTGTTGTTCTTGAATTACACTTAAAGAATGAATGCTACAAGCAATGAAGGCAGTATTAGTCAGGGCTCTCTAAAGACACAGAATCAACAGAAGAGATGGTGACAAGTGGATAGATAGATACAGCCATAGATGATTGGTAGATGACAGAGATATAGACTACTGACAGATATAGAGAGATAGAGAGATAGATAGATAGATAGATAGATAGAGAAGATTTACTAGGAGAATTGATTATGCAATTGTGGAGGCTTAGGAGTTCAATGATAGGTGTCTACAATCTGGAGACACAACAATACAGGTATCTTGGTTCAGTCCAGAACCAAAATGCTCAGAACCAAAGAAGTTATCTTAGTTACTTCTCATTCCTCAGACAAAAATCCAAAACCTATATGTTAAAGGAGGAAAAGTTTATTTAGTTCACAGTTTGTAGAACTTTCAGTCCATAATTAGCTGGCTGCAAGGCAGGGTGGCATGACAGACAGACATCACAGAGGAAAAACAGTTCATGGCAGACCAAAGGTAGCAAAGCAACAAGGAACAAGCCTCTTTCTCTTCCTTATATTGTATCCAGCCTACTGGGATTAGGGTGATGCCAAACCAACCAGTAATCACTCACCCATAATCCAAGTACCCTTAATCCTGGCATTGCATCATGAACCAATCACACACTCTATATTCAGCCACCTCTTGAAAGGCCCTCCTGTGGCAGTTGGAGGGTTTGAGGGGGCATCTAAACACAAGCCATACCAGAAACCAATGATGTAACTCCTGGTCCAAGGCTGAAAGCCAGAAAACTTGGGACTTATAATGTCCAGGAACAGAGGGAGAAGGATATTCTGGCTCCAGGAGTGAGAGCTAATTCACTTTCCCTCTGTGTTTCCTGTGGTCCAATGTCCTCATCCCCTTTCTACCAAGAACCCCTCATATTCCATCTCTACTTGCATTCAGTGCCTTTGAAGACTTTTTGCAAAACTAGAGATGGCCACAACCTGAAGACCCATCCATCAAGAACATCACCCACACCTGGACTGGGAAAAGACGCACTCATGTTCTTCTTTAACTGAGGCATAGGTTCAAGTATCTCAACCTCTATTCTGAAAATCAACACCATGTCTTACTTAATGCTATAATTTGGGTTTTAATTGTCCCCCAAAGATCTGTGTGTTAAAGGCTTGTTCCTCGAAGTAATGCTACTGGGAAGTGGTAGAAGTTTTAAGAGGTG
The DNA here is from genome assembly GCA_004027295.1 of Dolichotis patagonum. Taxonomy (NCBI): domain Eukaryota; kingdom Metazoa; phylum Chordata; class Mammalia; order Rodentia; family Caviidae; genus Dolichotis; species Dolichotis patagonum. The sequence continues at coordinate 80,693 of PVJX010005732.1, read as the reverse complement.
AGGTCTAGTGGGAGGCCTTCTTTCTGGCCATGAAAGGTGTGCTCTTGGACAGCAGAACCCTATCCTAATGCTTTCACTTGTTTGTTTGTTTGTTTGTTTGTTTGTTTTGTTTGCTTTTCAGTTTCTTGCTGTTCAGTTCCTGAGGTAAACAGGTTTTCTGTGTTTTTATTCTTGCTATGATATGCTACCCCTGCCAGAGGCCTAAAAGCAATAGGTCCCCAGTGGTGGACCAAAACCTCCAAAACTGTGACTCTCAAATATGAGGGGTTTTTCTGCATGACAAATCTCTGCTGTTCTGATCTGAGGTCCATCCCAAGCCATGCACCTGAGCTGGCTGAGTTGGCTGGTCATGCCCTAAAAAGGCAGTGACAAGCACTATATGCAGTGTGAACATGTAAGATGAGCTTCTGTTCCCCTAGTGATAACAACCTGTTGGAGCGAGCATTTCAGATGAGATTCTTGAAGAACTACATCACCAGGGAGCATTTCCCTGGGATCATGTTGGATAAGAAGCTAGAGTTTCAGCAGGATTTAGGGAAGGGTCAGACTTTATCTGGCACAGAGAGCAGTGGGAAGAGAAAGAGGGAAACACCAGGTTATGAGAGACAGAGAGTCTCACTAAAGACAGATGTGAGGTAGCAAAGGGCAGTGGCATGTCTGGAACATGCAGATTTGTCTTATGTGACAAGCATGGTGGCAGGAGATATGAGTTAGAAAGTTTCCCATTACCTCTCCAGGAAGACACAGTCATGGAAGCACTGAGTCACAACATAGAGTCCCCAGGAGGACATAGAGTCAGATAATACTGAAGGAAAAAGTGTTTTCTAAGTATCTGCTAACTCCAAGCATCCTTAGACCACATCCTGGGAGCAAGCATACCATGTTATTCCCATAAATCCCACCATTGTCCTGTGACTGGCACCATTACCCTGTATGGCAATTTTACACATTAAAAGAGTTCATATTTTAAATGCACTCATCTCAAGTATATCTCGATATTTTTAAAACTATGTTGAGATTTCCCCCATTTTAAATTATTATTTAAACTCATCTGAAGCCAGTGACCCTGGCTTCAGATGGACACCACTGGTGAGAACTCAAATACTTAGGTTTGGAGCTCAACTCTCCCTTATCTGTTGATATCAGTCAGCTTTCTCATCACTGAGACACAATACTGTACTTTATAACACAATTTAAAGGAGGAGAGGTTTGATTTGGTTTACAGTTTCAAAGGATCCAGTCCATGGTCAACTGATTCTAAGGGAGAAGCAACATGGCAGAAGGACATGGTGGAGCAAAGATGTTTAGTTTCTGGTAGCTGGGAAGTAGAACAGGGGACAATATCAAATAAGGATCCAACGACCAAATAGTAGTCAGGATCAGACCTCCACGACCCACACAGATACACTCAGAAGTATTCTCTACTAAGGCCCAGATGGTTTCCAATCCAATCTATTTGACAGCATCAAGCTTAATCCTTACAACAAAGAACATCTGTCAAGCCTCATTGTTTTCCACAGGCTTGATGAGCTGATACACAAACATTTCTGATCCCAGACGTGGCACAGAGCAAATGCCAAGGTACCCAGGGCAGGAGATTGACCTGAGAACCAACACCAGAAACAGGAAGTGGAGGGCCTTGGCCAACAGGTGGCTGGATGCACAGTTAACTGAGAGCCTCGGCCTTGAGCAGAAGTGACTTTGTAGGGCCATATTTCAAGGGAAAAGAGTCCCTTGCTGGTAGGATTAGGACACAGTGTTTCCACTGGGGCCCAGCTCAGACAATTGTGCAGACACAAGCCCCACTGTGGGGCTGATGGCAGAGCCCCTGATGGGGAGCTGATAAGCCCTAGCTCCCAGGAATCAGCCCACACCTAGCCCCAAAGATTCCCCTTTGCATGTCTTCACCATATTTCCACCACATAAACCTGGCTTTTATGAAGCCTGTGCCTTGTTTTGTTTCAGAAATAATATAGTAAAATAAGTGTATCTGTCCGGTTATTAATTTTCTGACTTTTTGCTTATTTATCTAAATAGAAGATGTTGTATTTGCCAACCAGCAGTTATATGAAGTGTGAGGAGCTATTGAAAATCTAGCTCTACATATGGTTGAAAGATTAGCAGATTAAGTTTAAAGAAATATCTTTTTCTATTATAGAAAAAAAAGAGAGATGGGGAAAGAGAAAAAAGATCAGTGGAAGAAAGAAACAGGGAAGGGAAGGGAAGGCAAGGCAAGGCAAAGCAGAAAGAAGAACGGAAACATATGTGTTTTGTTTATTGATACATTGCTCAGACAGAGTCCTCTGAATCACAGGTTCTGCATCCAAAGATTCAATCAAATTTGGACTAAAAATATTATAGTTAAAAATTGCATCTGAATTGGATATGAATAGATTTTTCTTATTACTATTCCCTAAACAACACAGAGTAATAACAATTTACATAGCGTTTACATTACAAAGGGTATTATAAGTAATCTAGGGACGATTTAAAGTATATGAGAGGATATGTGTAGGTTATATGCAAATGCTACACCATTTTATATAAGGGACCTGAGCATCTGAGGATGTTGCCTCTGGGTGGGTCCAAGAAGCAATCCCCAAGGATACAAAGGCATGAATGCTTACTTGAGGCAGACTCTCAGGCTGGACCCCAAAGCAGGCTCCTTTCTCCGTGTTTGAGAGGCCCTGCTAGTACAGCCCCAGGGTACAGCTGCGGCAGATCCAGCTGCAGGTTAAGGATGCAGATGAAAATACGGAAGCCAGAGCTAACTGTAGTGAGAGAAAGTGGGGTCAGGACTGAGACAGGGATGGGTTGGGGGCATGGTTGGGACCTGTGAGGGAGAAACTTTGAGTTTATAGAACATCATCTTTAGGTCGCATAATGACCTCTGGCTTGTAATTCAGATGAAGTTACAGGTCAGGCTGGATCCACCTGGACAGGGAAGAGACCAGTAAGGCCTCTCTGTCATCCTTAAAGACCTACTTACTGCTACTGACTATATCAGATAGGCTGCTTTAGAACTAGGCATCACTTCATGGTGCCTCCGCTCTGCCCTCTGTAAGGAAAAACAAAAGTGGCCATCCAGAGAAACTTTGGAAATTCTAATTCCTGCTCCAAACACTGCTGTGATGATCAACTTTATTTGCCAATTTCACTGGGTACCAGATGTCCAGAGATTTCCACAAATATATAGATAAGTCTGTGAGGGTGTTTCTAGATAAGATGAACCTTTAAATCAATAAATTAAGTAAAACTGATTATTGCATCTAATAAGGATGGGCTTCCTTCAATCAGTTGAAGATCTGAATAAGAGACTGACTAGACCCTAGTAAGAAAATTCTCCTGCCCTACACCCTTCAGACAGGAATATCAGCTCTTTCTGGTTCTACATCACCCTCCCACCTTCAGACACAAAATGAGATCCTGATTTACCAGGATTGGGACTTGTCAACCCCATAATCACAGGAGTCAATTCCAAACCCTATATGTGGAAGTGTGTGTGTGTGTGTGTGTGTGTGTGTGTGTGATTTCTGTTGATCTGGAGAACCTTGACTAATACAGTTCTTCCCCTAAAACGTCACAGGCAGAATCTTAACACTCAGCTTCTATAAACTTTTCTAGAGGTGGGGAGGCAGGTTCAGTCAGGCTTTCTGGACTCTGCTTCCAGCTTTACCACTTATAAAGAGTCATACACCTTCCTTGGGTTTCCATCTTTGTGGTGTTTCCACGGGGTTGATGTCAGTTTTCCTGGCATGTATTTATGAGATTATAGGAATAATGATCACCTTGTCATCACTGAGCCTAAAGATGACTGGGGTTAAATGCATTCTCTGTAACAGAACATATACGGGGTCATCATGAAATCTATGTGACTTTCTGGTCTCCACACTGTTCAATGGCAGTTTAACACCATTATGCCTTCTTCTATATTCTCTTAAATAGCCTAGGGGCTAGAAACTGAAAACTACATTTTTTAAACCTCTTGGCATAAGAAGAAACATTTGTCTAAACTCTTACAGCAGAGACAAGTTCACTGTTCCTGCGATAGTGCTGGCAGATACATGGGCTCTGAAGAATAAAGTTCTATGGCAGCCTGCAAAGTACCCAGCTATGTGTCACCATAGTCATTGCTGGTGGTTTCTAGCAAAGTCTCCTGTCTGGAAAGCCAGTGAGTGCCTGAGAGCCATAGCCATTTCCCTGTGCTTCACCACTCCAGTACTGTCAATGATTTGTTTGTTGTTTGCTGCAGTACTGGGAATTGATCCCAGAGCCTTTGCACTGACATCTCTAGCCTGTTTTTACTTTTTATTTTGAGACAGTGTCTTACTAAGTCACTAAGTTGCCAGGCTGATCTCAAACTTGTGATCTTTCTGCCTCAGCCTCCTAAAATGCTAAAAGTATAGGCCTTTACCACCACAGCTGGTTTTTCCAACAGTTTTTAAAAACCTCCTTGTATTGATGTTCTTCCTACTTGAGGAAGCCAAAATAATTTATTTCCCTTTCTGATATATCTGATTATGAAAAAATATCAAACATCCCTCATGCATTTAGTTCAGTGTCTACAATTTTGATATGTGTGGAAATACCCAAAAATATTGACATAAAACAGAGTACGGCTGTCATTTGAGGACTCTCAGCTCTGAGAATGGATAACACAGGTAACAGTAGCAGAAGTCCTTACTACTTTCACACTTGATCTTAACCAAAAGGCCAAGAAGCGATTCCTTACTACTTTTAGTCGCAAGTCTAATGGTCTTTTGAAACATACTTCATCAGTGTACAATTTCATCCATTATATTCTAAGGCTCTTGGAAGGCAAGAATAATATCTTTTCTTTTTGTATAAATTCCTGTATAATAAATTCCAAGTAACTAGCCAAATCATTTGTTACCCTGTATTATAGTATATTATTATATTATAGGATAATTTATGGTAAGTTGCTGGCAAACACATTTAACCTTCACAGAATCTAAGCTTTGGCTCAAGAGCCTCTTTAAGCTGATGGAAGCCACCATGAGGGTCTGAACTGGTTTACCCATGACCTCCTGAGTGCTGCAGAACTGTGATAATTCAGGGGGGCACTGGGGTTGGTACCCAGTGCCCTCAGGAACACCAACATACACCTGCTCTCTGGTCTTCCTGCTAAATGCACCATGTTTACGCTTTCATCAAACACTTTCATCTTCTTCTCTGAAACAACACGCACTGTATATTAAAAAAAAACAGAAACCAGGGATGTAGCTCATTGGTAGAGTATATCCTTAGGATACACAAAGCCTCAGTTCCGAGAGAGAGAGAGAGAGAGAGAGAGAGAGAGAGAGAGAGAGAGAGAGAAAGGAAGTAGTTTCTCTCTTTGAGTCATCAGGACCAGCCAACCTGTTCAGATGCAGAGAAATGAGGAGCAAAGGGAAAGGTACCTGAGCATCAAAATGTGCCAAGTACATGGTGCAAAGGTGCTGGGAACTCAGGAGTGAGCAAGACAGCTTGCAGTTCACAGTCCAGCAGGAGACAAATACAATAAACAAGTATGTAAAGAAGTCAGGCAGATCACTTTAGCCAGTGACAACTGCCATGAAGGAGACAGACACATGACCACACAAAATAGCCAGTGGTGATGGGCAGCTGTGTCTTTCAGACCCAGAGGTCAGGGAAGGCTTCTCTGGGAAGGCAATGAAAAGAACTGGGTGGAAACCTTAGGCAGACAGGACAGCGTGTCAGGAGCATGGCACCGGGTGCACAGAGAGAAGCCAGGGTGCTTGGAGCTGAGTAAAAAAGGAACTGGTGGCCGAAAATGAGGCCAGAGCCAAAGGCTGGGTCAGAGCACATAGGCCTGCATGCGTGTTTGGAAGGACACTGGACTGGAATCAAAGGCACTGGGGAGCCACTATGGAGTTGCTCATTTGCTTGCTTGCTTGCTCACTTGTTTGTATTGCAGTACTGGGGGTTGAACTCAAGTTCTTTGCACTGAGCTATATCCCTACTCATCTTTTTTTTTGAGACAGGGTCTTGCTAAGTTGCTGAATTATCCAGGCTGAGCTAGAACTTATAGACCTCCCACCTCAGCCTTCCAGAACTCTGGGATTACAGGCATGTACACCCAGATCACTTCAAGTTTATAAATGGCTCTTCAGAGAATCAGGATATGTATCCACTTTCCATATGCAAGTATCGTCCCAGCAGACAAAATTCTACCCAACTCCTGCACCATTATTTTGTGGCTCTACATGAAGTCTCCCACCCTGTCTGAATTCCCCTTCCCACCTTGAGATGTATATCTAACGTCTAAGGCAGCCCCGTGAGCCTCTCATGGCACTCACAGACTGACTGGGGCCTCTTTTAAAGTACGGTGCATGAAATTTAATGCACCACAAAAGCACGCACATTCTCTAGCCCTGACCTAAGAGGCCACCCTTCCACCTGCTGGACCAAGGTAAATGCCACATCTTGTCAATATTCATGAGGCACAGCATCATACTGAGCCCCTCCATTAGTTAGGAGAGCTCACGCTTTGTCAGATTATACGCACGCTTTCTTGTTCTGCCATCACCTATCCATTTATTTTTCACTAAGCAAGCATTTATTGAACACCTGTGTACCAGGCCCTCGACTGGTACGTGCTGCACCAGGTAACCCTGCGGTCAAGGTGGCCTTCACCTGTGTGAATCAGCTCTGCATGGCTTCAAAAGGCACCCGCACGGTTTCTGTGGGTTAGGAGTCTGGGTGTAGCTCAGTTGGGTGTTCCATTCAAGGTCTCTATCAAGCTGCATTTCAGGTATCTGCTGTGGTCCCACCTGAGGCTGGGTGAGATCTCAAGTCCTTTGATCTGTAGATGTGAGACCCTTGTCTCTTAGAGACCACCACTGTTGCCAGACCTGGGGACCTCTCTAAAGTATGGCAATTCATTTCTTCAAGACCAACAGGAGACAGTTGTTATGGTAGACTCATGTATTAAAGGTGCTAACCTCATCAGCGGATTGAGGACACAGCTGAATAAATGGTCTACAAAGCTCTGGGGTCTGGCTAGGGAAGTGGGTCAGTAGGTTATGTCCTTTCCAGGCCCTCCCTCCCTCACTGCTCTTTCCCTCACACACTCTTACTCTCTCACTCTGCTTTCTGACCGCCATGAAGCAAGAAGCTCTCCTCTACCATCACATTTCTGCTTTGAAACCGATCAACTCCTACCTCTGAAGCTCGGACCCAAAAATAATAAAGCTTTTTCACCTTTACATTGTGTATGTCAGCTATGTTGTCCCAGCAACAGAAATGTAACTTACGCAGCAACTATACCTCTCCTGCCAACACCCTGACTTCTAGATCCTCTAAAACTAAAGGTCTCACCTGATTAAGTTGAGCTCACCAGACTAACCTCTTCAAGTGAACTCAAAAATCAACTGACTTGGGATGTTAATTACATCCTCAATATCTTCCTGGCTTTGCTGAGGATCACACTGTGTTCTCAACCACGTCCAAGTTCAGCGCCTGTACATCAGGGAGACTCTACTACACAGCCCTGAAAGAAGCTCCAGCCCAGCCAGACAGCTTGCTCAGCGTGTGCCTGGGAAGGCAGGAGCCAGGGAGAAGACAGCCCTGCTCACTGCAAGGCCTGGTTTAGGGCACCCCCCACTACCCCAAAGTGCAGCCCAGCCTCTTCTGTTCACACATGCTCCTCACACTTCTTGTGACAAGTAGCATGACTTATTCATCATTTCAGATGGCAACTTTCTGTCTTCTCAGACACCCCTCTTAAAACCCTGACGTGTCTGTTCAGCCCATGATATTCTGTCAATTGCTTACGGAGAGCCCTTCCTGCATATCCTGGCCCCCTCCTGACGGCAATGTACACTGCATAGCAAGTGGCTCTGTGTCACCCCCTCATCACCCATACTCCCAGGTTTCCAGCCAAGGGCTCTGCACGCCACGTCAACCACCCCTCACTGTACACACAGCTTGGGTTCCCTGCTCAGGGTCCACACTGCCTGCGAAAGGCAGCCCGTGCTGGGTTTAGTGCACACACTCACACCTAAGCAGAGGTTCACTCCCTCTCTGCCTTTTCCCAGGTGGAAAAGAAAGGCTTTTTCCAGAACCTATAGGTGGAAAGAACTCCCACATATTTCTCCTGTCTTTTCATTTGCCCTCAGCTAGCCTCCCAGCAGGACCTGCTGCCCATTCAGTCCATCCACCCTGCCTCCACATGCTCAGCTGCGATCCCACTGCCTCTCTGATCCCTTCCAGCACTCGCTTCTGTGCACATCACAATGCAGTGCAGTCTTACAATACAGCTCCCATCTAGCTCAGTGGCATAGACCTATAATTTCAGCAATGGGGAGGCTGAAGCAAAAGGAGTATAAGTTTGAGTCCCACCTGGGCAACTCAAGGAAACCCTTCTCAAAACTAAAAAGTAAAATAAAATCTAAAAAATAAAAAGGCTATATGCAGAACCATATAGAAAACATCAGTGTATTCAATCAGGTAGAAGTGAAGAGATCACAATCAAACACGATTACTTGTTAGTAGGATTGGTACTCTTTTGTAGAGAGCAGAGACCAGCAACACTTCTCCCCATAGAACAAATATAATGTGGGACAAAACTGTCAAAAATAGTTTCAGGACTTTGGAAACTGACTGCTCTAATCCTTTTAGTCATTATAACAAATTACCATAGACCAAGTGGTTTACAAACAACAAAACATAGCTTACTTCTAGAGGTTGGAGTTGGGATCAGGGCGTCAGCATGGTTAGGTACAGAGAGAGCTCTCTGCAACAGCTCTGATTGACACCTTCTCATTTCTATGCACATGACGGAAAGAGATCTTTCTGCTCTCTCTTTTATAAGGGCACTAATCTCATTTATGAGGGCTTCATCCTTATACTACCTTATTACCTCCCCAAACGTCTCACCTCTAAATAATATCACATTAGGATTAGGGCTTGAACATATGAATTTGGGAGGACACAAACCTTCAGTCCATAACCCAGAATAAAGTCAAACAAAAATGTGGAACAGTTTATTCATGAAAAACTACTAGAACTTTGAACAAATGTGGTGGGACTCCACAGCTTTCTTGTCTAAAGCTGTCCTTACCTTCCTCCCAGCTCAGGCAGCACATGGGCTTTGTCAGATCAAGGTTGGCTGTGAAAATAGTGTCTTTACTGCCAACCGGGGCTGATCTGTTTTAGAGTAGAGGGAAAAGATGCACCTGGTGGTGCTGTCAGTAAAATCTGCAAACTCAGAAGAAAATTAATGGGAAAAACTCACAGCTCTGCTAATGTGAAGTTGCAGTCCCAGTTGGGGTGAGTGGAGGAGCAATCAGAAATTTAATGGGGGCAGCAAGGAAGAGCTAAATAAGCTATCTATACATCCTGAGCAGCCAGAAGAATCGCTGGCATGTGCAGGGAAGACTTAAGAGAGACCAGAGAGACTAACTCTTGAAAGCTGCCTGAACATGGGGCACACTCCCATTCCCCACACAAATCACCCTCCAGAGAACAGTGCCTTTCACGAGCCCAGTGCATTTGAGCAGAGCCTCTCCCCAACCATTGACTGACGACCAACCTCTGCAGACACAAAGGCAATCTTTAGGATGCCAGGCTGAAGAACAAAAATAAGAATTTTTAAAACTAAGGAAGCACATCAACAACCACACATGCTTAGAAGACAAATTCTGCAGATTAAGTCCAGATTAAGCTATTAAAAGAAATGCTCAGGGGAAATGTCACAATGCAGAATTGCTATAATATATGCAACAGGCAGTGTTCTCTAGAGAAAAAACCAATAGGGTATGTATATAAAAGCATACTCATTTTATTGGTTTTCCCTTTTGGGGCTTTGAAAATATTGTTATTTACAAATTGAAGGTTCATGGTAACCTTGTATGGAGCATGTGTTTCGTTACTATTTTTTCAACTATTTCAGATGATTGTTAGCATTTCTTAGCAATAATATATTTTTAATTAAGGTATGTACATTATTATTTTTAGTTATAATATTATTACATAATTCAAAGTTTAGAGTGCAGTGTAAAGATAACTTTGGTGTGGGGCAGTACAGGAGTGAACCCAGGGCCTTTGCACTGACTAATATCCCCATTTCATTTGTTTTATTTTAAATGAGAAAAAAGCAATAAAAACAATGATACAGAGTTTCAAAACAAGATAATAGGAAATTAACAGTGGTTAGTATATTGCATATTGTTATCTTTAAAATAGTTTTTCAGATTATAAGATATAAGCATGAAAAATTGATCAAAAATGTAAGCACAAAGCATTATTTTCAATGAATTAATAGAAATTAGTAATATCATTATCTTAGCTATATATTCCCTTTCTTCTTTTCCCTTCCCCACATCCCAGTTGTTCTTTCCTTTTGAGCAGTTTCTTTCTTTTTCACTATATCTATTGCATATTTTAGATCTTAGTTACTATTTCACTTTCTTGCACTTAGGAAGACAATACAATGTTTTCACATGTGAGTCTGATTTATTTCACTTATGACTATGATCTCTAGTTGTATCAATTTACCTATAAAAGTCTTGAGATTATCCTTATTTATAGCTGAGTAGTATTCCATTGTATAGCAATACCACATCTTTTATATTCATTCCTCTAAGAGACTGAGACAGGATAATCACAAGTTCAATCCCAACTTGGGCAAACTGGTAAGCTAATGAGACTCTGTCTCAAAACAGACAATTTTTTAAATGACTGGGGAAATAGCTCAATGTGAAGGCCCTAAGTTCACTCCTCATTGCTAGAAAGAAAGAAAGAAAGAAAGAAAAGAAGGAAGGGAAAAAGAAAGAAGGAAGGGGAGAAAGAAGAAAAAAGAAAAAGAAAGAGAGAGAGAGAGAGAGAGAAAGAAAGAAAGAAAGAAAGAAAGAAAGAAAGAAAGAAAGAAAGAAAGAAGAGAGAAACAGAGGGAGATAAAGAAACCAAAGAAACTAAGACGAACAAATAGCTCATTCCCCTAAAGGGTACATTAAAAATTGCCAATATGCATATAAAACATTCTCAACAGCATTAGTTATTAAGGAAGTAGAAATCAAAACTGCAGTGAGATAGCACTTCACATTTCCTATAGAAAATCACATATGAGAGTGTGGAGGGCCAGGGATAGAGCTCAGCAGCACAGCACCTGCCTGGCAAGTGCAAGGTTCTGAGTTCAATTCCCAGTACCAAAAATAAACAAATAATTTTCTTTTAAAAAGAATGTGGAGAATTCAGAACTCTCCTGATGGGAATGCTGATGGGAATGTAACATGGTGGAGACACTGTGCAAAACAGTTTGACATTCTGAAAAGGGCTAAATATGAAATTTCTGTGTGACCTAGTAAATAAATATATATAATTTTATGTTTATCAGAATATGATTGCTGTAGATAAGGATTCTGGGCATTGGCATGTATCTAATGTCTTAACTCTTTTATTTTTCCTTTCCCTTCCCTCCTTCCACTTCCTTCTATCTCTAGACCTCTTGCCTTTTGCAATGGATCTATCTCCCCCTTTCATATTATCTATTTTTCCTTTGCTCAGTAAATTATTTATATTTTATATATTTTATATATTATTTTATATTATATATATTTTATATATTAATATGAGAATATTATTATATTCTCATATAAAAGAAACTATATTTATGTTTGTGATTAAAGCAGCTGCCCAAATACATATATATGCATGGAACAGTGGTACAATTCAAAAAAGAAGATAGGTAGAAACAATCTAATATCTATTAGCAAATGAATGGATACAAAATTGCAAGATATACACAGATACATGTATATGAATATATATGGTCATTAAAAATGAAGTCTTGACATACAATATAGTACAATATACATGAATCTTGAAAATAATATTATCAATGTAAGAAGCCCAATGCTGCTGAAATGTCTACTTTAAAATGTTTTTTTTTGTGTTTTGTGGATTTCACCTCAGTTTTTTAAAAAAGTTTTTAAAAAATACTTGAAGGAAAATATAACAATGACTCAAACAGCCAAAATAAACAAGATAAAAATTCCAGATGAAGAATACAAAATGAAAATTCATTTGATGGGCTCAGCAAATCTAAGATGGCAGAATTTAGGCTAGTAACATAATGACTGATAAATCAAACTTATCTAACATGAGGAATAGAGAAGAAATGAGTTTCAAAAATACAGACTTGTGAGACAATATCAAGCACACGAACCCACACATGTAGTGGGAATTCCAGACCCAGAGAACAGAGATAAGGGTACAAAAAAAAAAAGAATATTCCAAGGAAAAATAATCCAAAATATACCAAATGTGATGAGACACAATAATTTACACAATGAGGAAACTCAAACCCGGATGTAGGATAAACATTTTAGTCAACTTGTTAAAAAACAAAGACAAAATCTTAAAAGGCAACAAGAGTAAAACCACTCATCATGTGCAGGAGAATAACAATATGATTAACAGCAAACTACAGGGGAGCCCAACGACAGTAGAGTGACATTCAAAGTTCTGGGCAGGGAAAAGAAAAGACAGATGACATGTAGATCACATATCAAGCTGCAATTAGATTATTTATCAATTAGAGTATATTTCCTGATAATGATTAAATTCAAAATCAAAGAACAAAGAATTCTGGAAAATCTCAAAATTTAAGAACATGGTTTTGTAGAAGGAATACTATATTAGACAAGAGGAAGGGAATAAGGGGTTAGAGAGTATAAGTGACAGTATGAGGAGGGATGGATATGAACAAAATATACGCATGTTTATGAAAAAATATTTTAAAAAGTAAAATTTAGAAAGAATGACAAGGATGATTACAAATATGTTGAACAGAACAAATAACAAAATGTAACCGAAGCATTAGTGCAGTAAGGAAGAGTGAGTGAGAAGATTACAGAGGACATGAGAATACTTATCAAGGTGAAAAATAGGTAAATTATTTTGAGTGAGATACTGGGGAGGTGGTACCAGGAATCAAACTCAAGACCCTGTGCTTGCCAGGCAGGTGCTTGTACTATATCCCTGGCCCTTATTTTGAGTGATATTTTTAAGAGAAACATGTATATAGATTCATGAAAATATATGTTTAAAATCCACACATCATTATATAACTATTATAATTCTATAAAGCTGTAAAAGTATGTATGTAGCAGTATATTCATAATATTAAAACCCATATTAGAAAATAAAAAGATTTCAAACAAATCATCAGCATTTCTACCTTTAAAAAACTGGAAAAGAAGAGAAAATTAAACCTAAAGTAAGCAGAAGAAAAATAATAAATCATAAAACAGGAGTTAACAAAGACTAAAACAGAAAACCAGTGAAACAAAAAGCTAGTTTTCAAAAAGATTAAAAACTTGCTAAACTCTTAAGTGTGGGGTACAACCAGAGAAAGAGAGAATACAGAAATTACCAAAACCAGGAATGAGAGAGGTGTGATCACCACTAAATCTACAAAAATTAAAAGGATTATGAGGAAAAACAATGTTAAACTTTATGCCACCAACAGAGTTATTCAACAGTGAAAATGAACTTTTTCCTAAATGAATCACAAATTTTCAAAACTGACCCAAGAAGAAAGAGAAATATCTAACTAAAATGTAAATAGTTTGAATCAATAATTTAGAATATTCTCTCAAGAAAATCTTAGACCCAGATGATAGCACTAATGAATTCTATCAATATTATAGAAGTAATATTAATCCTAAACAAAATCTTTCAGGAATTGGAGGAAAAAGCAGAAAATATCTTCCAATTCATTCTAGGAGTCCAATGCTACCCAGATATCAAAGTCAGAAAAAGACACCACAGTAACAATTACAGATCAAAATTCTTCATGAAGACAGGAAAATTTTCCTATTAGACTTCTACAGAATAGAACACATCTACATAAAAAGATTAGTATTCAGCATTACAAATGATAATTATCCCTGGAGCATAGATTGGCTTAACATGTAAAGCTTGATTAACATAACAATACACAATATTAAAGAGGACTAAAATCCCACACCAAAATTAATTAAGTTGCTCAATTTGAAAAAAAAAAAGTCACACTTGGATAAGAATATTCAAAAAAAAAAAAACCTAGATATGGAAACTTCCTTAGCCTGATGAAAGGCATCTATGAAAAACCTACAACCATTACAGTAATAGATGAAAATTCATTATTTCCCCATAAGGCAAATACATCTGCTTACATTTTCTATGTATCATTGTACAAAGGAGGATATAGCCAATGCAATAACACAAGAAAAAAAAAAGAAATTAAAGGAATCTAGACTGGACTAGAAGTAAATTTTGATTTCTAGAAAACACCAAAAGCTAATAAAACTAATTAAACAGTTCCCCAAAGGCACAAGATACAAGATCAATATACAAAAACAAACTGTATGCCAATATACAAGCCAGAAAAAAAAATCCAGTATATAAGAAAAAAAATTTAATTTACAATAGTAGCAAAACAAATATTTAGTAATAAACAAAAGTTTATATGCTGAAACTAGAAAGTTCCAACTATAAAACGTGCACACTGAAAATGACAAAGTGCACTATGGAAATACATGTAGAAACTTCATTCTGCTAAGTGAGAACAAAAGCCAGACCCCAAAGACCATAGACTGCACAGTTCAACCCACATAATTTTCTAAAAAGTAAACCATATTTCTAGTGAGCTTCTCAGTGGTTGTTTGAAACATAAAGCTGACTCTGTATAATCCTCAGTGAAATTTTAGGGGTGATGGGAATGTTCTAACGTGGGCTGTGATCACTGTTCCATGACTCTACACATTCACTAAAGCTCACTGACTCACTGACACCCATGATCACTGAGGCTATGGTGTGTAAATCAAATCTTGCTTCAATAAAGCTGTCAAAAATATTACTGTGATACTTTTTTTTTCCTCTTTTCAGTGCTGGAGATCGAACCCCAGGCCTTCACAATGAGCTATATCCCCAGTCATTTTTAGTTTTTATTTTGAGACAGGGTCTTGTTAAATAGCAACAACTGAGTTCAAATAGCCTCAGGATAGTGGGCTGGTAACTGGTGGTCAATTTAAACACCAGCCAAACTGAATCAGTGTGGAGCTCAGCATGGATGGCCCGCCTCAGGACTGCTAGCAGCATGAAAAGGAGACCTGGAGAGGAGGAGTAGTGGTGTGAGCTCTCCCAAGTGAGTGTTGTTGTTTGGAGCTGCTGGTTCTCCTGGAGGAGTTTGTCATGCTGGCCTCCCCGATGCGAACTTGGCTATTACCATCTGAGGTGCTCAGGACCTTGTTACTGAGAATGGCAGCACTTCACTTTGCAAGAGCTTTAGTCCTGACTTTGAGCATCGCTTCCTGACTACTGAGGGGAAGATGTGTGCTGTTTAATTTCCGGAAGAAACATGTCACACTGGCTTCCTGATATATACCCAGCTGTTCTCATCATTGGAGGAGCTTGGGACCTCACTGTCGCTGAGGGTGGCTGTGGTACTTTTCAGGCGAGTCCTTATTTTGAGTGTTGCTTCTTGGCTCTAGTGCAGAACTCTCAGCCTGCTGGCACAGATCCTTCACCCCACTGGCACAGAGTCTCTAGCTTCCATCACTGACCTTTGGACCTTCCCAGTGCAGATCTATGAAACACACTTGCATGAGTCATTGTCGCAGGCTCTAGGCCTCCAGTTGGACTCCTAGAGGGGCATCGTCATGGGCTCTGGGTCTTCAGCTGGACGCATGCAGGACACTTCTGTGGGATCCAGGCCCTCAGCTGGATTTCCTCGGGTCTGTAGTGTGTATGTAGATTTCCTGCATTTTCTTTGTAGTTAACTCCTTAGGTGATCATCATAAAATAATGCTATAAATAGTGTGTCCTCTATTGTAATTGTTCTCCTCTAACCCCTGACTACACACTCAGCCTACCAGAGTGCTGGGAGTGTAGGTGTGTGCCACCTTGCCCAGTAACAGAATGGAGCACATTCACCTTTGGTAATGCTGGAGCAGACTATTCTAACTAGCATTTCCCCAGTAAGATGAATAGAAAACCTAGATGACATACTAAAAATAAAAAATAAACTCCTCTAAGGAAAGATGAAATTAACAAAACAGTGAAAAATTACCATCTTCGTCCATTTTCTGCTATTATAACAGAATAACACTGAGTGACATATAGAGGACAGAGATTTATCAGGTTCATGGTTCTGGAGGTGGGGAAGCCCAAGAGCAGGACCATGGTGCCTTGTGCTATATCACTCCATGTTGGAAAGTAGGACAAGAGAGGGAAAGACTGAAAGAATAAAAGAAGATCAAACCCTTTTCAATAATAATCCTCTCTCACAATAAACTAATCCATTCCTGTAGTAATGACAATCTATCCAAGAGGCAAAGCCCTTGATTAAAGAATGACTTAAATGCTTTTAAAATCTAAAAATTTATTTGAGCATTCAGCTATTCATAATTGAGATGGCACCAGACAGAGACTACATCCCTGTCCAGAAAGAAAAAAAAATACCATACATTTTCATGAGTTCATAGCTAAAAGTTGGCGAGTGGTTTCTGGTAGGTGGATTTAACAGTTCTGATTTACTGTTTGCTTTTGGTATTTTTAAGTAAGAATTTTAAAATATAATTTATACACCAGCCACAAACATAAAGCAAAATTAATAAGTACCATTTACCAGAATCATCAAAATTTGTATAGAAAAACCTAGTGATAAATCTAGCAAAAAAGCACATGCTACTCACATCAGCAGTTGTAATACATAATTGAGGAAAATGTAAAAGGAGATAGAAGTTTTATTCATATGGATTGGAAGTTTGATTTGACAAACTTTCCTCAAAATTAAGTACTCTGAGCCAGTTGTGCCAGTTTGCACCTTTAATCCCAGCACTCCGGAAGCTGAGGCAGGAGGATCACTGCAAATTCAAGGCCAGTTTAGGCTATGAAATGAGTTCAAGGCCAGTCTAAACTGCATAACAAGACCCTGTCTCAAAAAGACAAACAAAACAATACAAAGCAAAACAAAATTAAGTACTCTGTATAATTCCAGTAGAAATTCCAAAATTTTTTCTTTTCTCTAGGAGTTTGACAAGGTGATTGCATTTCTTTTCCATTACTATGAAACGAAGTATCACAAATTTAGAAGCTTTAAAACACATACATCACGCCCCAGTTTCTCTGGGTCAGGAAGCCAGGCAGGCTTAGCCAGGTTTTTGCTCAGTCTCACAAGGCTGCTTTCACGGCACTGGTCAGGAAATATTCTTCTCTGCACAAAGCAGTCCTCTTGCGACCCACCTGTCTAGTGGCAGAATTTAATCCCCCCTTGTGACTGTAAGACTGAGACCTCATCCCCAAGAAACTGCTACATTTCTCTACTAGGTTTCCTTCTCCACAGTCAGTTTACACCAGAGCAGCTCACTTCTTCAAGGCAAGTAGGACTGAATGCAAGCAAAACTGAGTTTGTTCAATGTACACGTATACACGTGTATGCATTAAGCATATACAAGAGCATATTAATAACACAACTTTAGAAATATACCCAAAAGAAACTGCATGCATGTGCATCTATGTATAAGCACAAACAGAAGTGTTCATGGCCTTGTTATCCAGTGCACCAAAAATGAAATTATTAAATGTCTATCAAAGAATAATGGAAAAATACCCTATAGTATAGTCGTAAAAGGAAAACTGTTGAGCATTGACAAAGGATGAGCTACATCAATAGGCAACAAACACAAAAGAATTCAGAAAATGTTCTCAATAATATGAACTTTGAAAAACTCACAAAATTATGCTATAGTATGTAAAGATGCAACCTTATATAATAACATATAAAGCAAAGCAAGGAGTTACATATCTTAAAAGTTGACAGAGTGTCTGTTTCTGGGGAAGTGAGAATTAGTGATGATTAAGAAGGAACAAGATGTTCACAATTTATTTGTATGTTTGTGTTTTGAGCATTTTCTGTATGTCTTATTTTTCCCAATAAAGACATCTTTTTTTTTTAAAGGGGGTAAAACCAAACACAACAAAACAGAACAGAACGGGACACAAGAAAGCATAAATTTCAAAGCTAGACAACCAGAGATTTTTACCATCCGTCACACTGTCTCTTGTTTTCTTCTAAATGGTTGTCCGTATCTTTGCATATTGGGAGTTCATACTAAATAATATAGCCAATCTTTCCACAGGATGTCCAGTTCACTGGCTCCCACTTGCTAAGCCAGGGAGGGGGGGACACGACATGGGACAGTGCACAGGACAACATGAGATGTTTGATCCTCAGCCCGTGCACCAGCAGGCTCACAGTCGCCCCCCAGAGAGGAGGAGCTTCTTGTTCTCCGAGCACCCCGAGTCAACCACATGGTGCAGGTCCCAAGGCACCAGGGTCTCTCTCTAGTGGGCTGCTGAAAGTCTGCCACACTCACAGCTGGCCCCCCATAGAGGGAAAGAGCTCTTTGTTCTCCCGGCACCCCAAGTCAACCACATGGTCCAGGTCCCTAGGCGCCAGGGTCTGTCTCCTGCAGGCTGCCAAAAGCCTGCCACACTCACCTGCTATTTCTTTCTGATGCCTTGACCATTACATTTCCAAAGTTCTGAAATGGCCAACAGACCACAGAAAGAATTCTCTTTAGGCTCCTGTTTGAAACCAGCTTCAGGGCCTTACTTCAGGGCCATTAAAGAAATCTTAATAGCATTACATAATAAAATATTGCAACATATGTGGACAAATAACTATCAAATAGAAAAAGAAAAATTCAGCATTTAGAAACATAAGTAAACACTTTAGCTAGTTAATCTCAAATATCAAAGACAATTCATTTAATTGTACAATAGAAATGTTCAACAATAAGGGAATTTCCATCCAATAGGTAGCTGTTTGCCAGTCCAAGTGGTGAAACATTAATATTTGTGATATGCAATCACAAATAATATGACTGATAAATGAATAATACATTTATAAAACTATTTGAATAGTGGAGCAAAGTAAACTCTTGATATATTAAAGGAAAATTCTACAATGCAACACTAAATATAAACAATGATCCATTTTATTTTATATTTTACTTATTTTAATTTATATTATATATATATATATCTTTTTTCTTTTTTTCTTTTTTTAGCACTAAAGATCAAACCTAGGACCTTGTGCATACTAGGCAAGTGCTCTACCACTGAGTTACACCCTAACTCCAGTGAGCCATTTTAGTAAAAAGAAACCTATAGGTCGATATGTACTTATGTACACATATAGAAAACAATAAGTGATTTATTTCAAAAAAGTTGAGTTATCATTTGAGATTACAGATGATTTTTATTTTATAATTTTCTTTGCTTGTGTTTTAAATTTTTTTTATAGTGAGCATGTATAAGCTATAAATACAGAAAAAATGAACAATCTTTTTACTGATAGGTCAAGGCTCATGGAGGGTCAGTGGAGTGGAGCAGAGAGGATGTGGGGGTAGGAGAAGGGCAGATGTTTTTTCTTGTTGCTTTTCATCCTTTACTTTTGTTTACTCTATGTGTTAGTTCAGATTTTCTTTTAAATAAATAAAATGGATCCACCAATACCTAACCTATCGGGTACCAAGATAAGTGATTCTTTTTCTTCTTCTTCTTCTTCTTCTTCTTCTTCTTCTTCTTCTTCTTCTTCTTCTTCTTCTTGTACTGGGGATCGAATTCATGACCTTGAGCTTGTCAGGCAAGCACTGAGCTAGGTGCCAGGTGCCAGGTACACAAGCTAAAACCCTGGCCCCAGAAGTGATTCTTTGTACACAGTGCTCAAATAGTCAACCTGAAAACCTCAGATGGAGACCACCAGCCAGGGCAACAGGAAGCCAGTCTGGAGTCGAATGAAAATTTCCATACATGAAAGCGTATTCTTAATTGTGTCAAGGACAAAATGGTGTGATGGTAAGTCATTTCAAATTTAAAAAATCTCCAGAGATTCTGGTTGCTTCTTTTCCACTGATCAGTATGTTTCTAATTTTAATTCTATGTCACTATTAACATCAGGATGTGAACAAAACTGCTCTCAGAGGCACCTAAAAAGTGGAAGAACACAACTAATGACCCTCAAAATTAGCTCACCTCCTAAGGGTGGGTAATGATGGCTTTACATACCTGATCCTCTCCCCAGGGTTAATAAAGCCCCTCCACTAACTCCTTCACAAACACACTCTGTAGATGGGTGCCCTATGATAATTACTATGCATATGAGGTGATGCAAGATTACAGATTACCTGCATCTTATAACTACCCATCCGCAACTTTTCCACTCACTCTTTCTCCCTCTTTCTTTCTTGTTGAGCAGAAAAAGCTGACGCTTGTGCTCTAAGATTCCTTGCAAACCAAAGCCAAAAGCAGAAGAGGGGCCCTATGGGACAACTGAGGCAGTAGTGGATCTGCAAGTCTCTTCCAGCATCAAGTTCCCACCAGAAAGATTATCTGAAGGAATATTGGAGTCCCTGGCTCCCTCCTCAACAATGCATGGCTAAAATCCAATTATCAAGCACTAAAAGAAAGTTCCAGAAAAAATGGACTTATCCCCATCATGACCACTACCTTGATTTTCGAAGTATCACCTTTTGTTCTCCTGTTCTGCTTACAGATAAAACCCTACTAATGACAAGGTGTCATTAGGTGTCACTAATGGCAAGGTTTCATTCTGTTCCTTTTCTGAAGCACCTGTTAACATACTGACTGTCCCATGGAATACAATTTAGGAAATGGTAGTTTAAGTTCACAGAGAATTAATTCTTTGCCCTAACGGTATTGGTTAATATTTGCTCTTTGTTTATTTTTGAAGAACAATGTGCTAATTTACATGAATTAACTCCTTGAAATCTCACAAAAATCCTACAAAATAGAGGTTGTTATTGGATCCCCAGGTCATGATAGGAAAGTGAGGCTTGGAGAATTTGAGTAACTGACCCAACATCACACTGCAAGGGCATGGGATAACCAAAGTTTGATCCACTACTGACACTAGGATGGTTTTGTCTCCCACTGCACTTTGGAATAGCCTCTAAATTATTATCTTTGTTATTTTCAAAATGTAAACATGACTACATCATGCTGGAAACTCATAATGGCAGGGTGATTCTAAAACATTTAAGGTAAAGGAGCCCAGCTAGCCACAGCTACAATGTGCACCTGCAGAGCATTTTCAGTAAACACACACACACAGACACACACAGACACACACACACACACGTGCACACACACACACACACACACACACAGAGGGGATTCACTTGAAAGAGGAAGGCAAAGGTAAGAAATAAACTTGCTTTTGTTTCTTTCCTTTTTTTTTTCTAGAGACAGGGCTTCACTATGCAGTTCAGGCTGGCCTTGAACTCACTTTGTAGCCCAGGTTGGCCTCGAATTTGCAGTGATCTTCTTGCCTCAGCCTGCCAATTGCTGGGATTACAGGCATGAGCCATCATATTTGGCTGTTCTTTGTTCTAAACTTACAAATCGCACTTTGTGAAAGTGGAAACCATTTTGCATGGCTGAGTTTTTCCAGGCACAATGTTAGACCAAGATGCTTATGGCATCATTTAGTTAGAACATACATCTTTAAAGAAAAAGAGGGTTGGGGCTCCAGGACAATGAGGCTGTCTGCAGAGGGAGAAGTCTCTAGACAATCACCCAGATGAGGATCTCAGAAAATCAACAAATTTCAAAGTTGCCCATCTGCCCTCTAAGCACAAGGAATGCTTTGCGTGCGTTCTGCTTCATACAGTGTGGGCACAATCCTGGGTCTGACAGTCATCCTTCTAACCAAGCTGCAATAAAGTGCTCTCACAGCCCTGACAATACTCTCTGGTGCACCAAAGGAAGTGAATAATAATTAAAGGGCCCTTTGGACAATATCCTTTTATCTGAGGAATCATATACTCAAATAATCTAATTTGTAAAACCTCTTCACTACCTTGCTGCCTGGCTTCCATTTTCTTTTGCATATATTTTCACTACTCAACTAATGATGGATAGAGGGAATTAAGACATGGTTGATTGCATCTCATAAAAGCACTTGGAGGCATTAAAGATCGCTAGCATCTTTTTTCTTACCAACACTTTCGAATGTAATGTGTTCTCTGAACACATGTGTAAGACACACATTGATATTAAAAGCTGCATTCTTAGAGCCTAATAAAAAGGATGCCACATCAAAAACCAGAGTTAACATCAAACACGTCCTATAATCATTTAAAGGATTAGAATAAAGGAATTGGTGTGTGGTTGATGCCACCCAACTGCCTTCTGTCACTGCCTCAACCCATAACAGTGAAGATAAACAGCCTAGAGAGATGACGGGACTACAGTGCTCGTGACATTGTGAGGGCCACATAGCAACACACATTTTGTCACCAATCACCCCCAGCTAAACATAAATGAATGCATGGACTGATGAAGATTGTTCATATGTTCTGTATGTTCTCTAGAAACAAAGTCCTGTTGAGGACATTTTTCTTTACTAAATCAACCCCTCGGACTTACAACCTGTTATATGAAACCTATAGCTGTAGATCACTGGTTTAAAAATGAATCAACCCAATCTATTTATAGGTAGAAGAGTACAGTGGCTTTGTTCTTGGGCTCTGTCATAGACTTCCAGGACCAAATGCTCTTACTGAGTGACCTTGGTCAAATTACTCAGCCTTTCCAAGCCCTGTTGTCCTCATTGTGAAATGGGCACTCAATAACAGCCTCTGCTTTCTAGAATGTGGTGTTTAAAGTAGCTAGTCTATGAAAATTTCTCTTGAAAAGTTCATGAGGAACAAATATCAACTAGTATCATTAGGGCAAAGAAGAACTATGTGAATTAAACTACCATTTACCAAATGCTATTCCATGGAATAAGCAAAATGTTAAGAAAGAACAAAAGATTATCATGTCAGGGAGAGATGTCATGGGTGTAAGCAAACTTGACCTGGCTTCTATGACTTCAACAGGTTAGAGAGTTTGTGATTACATGATTGAGTAGAATGTTATAAACTCAATTTGGAAATGAGCTAAATAAACTTGCAAATGATATGTACAGCACATTCAAAAAGCATCTGAGGATGGACTCTGTCAAGAGCCCAGCATGACTAACATGAGGTCAAAAGAGAAGCCGGAAGCCAAGCATTTTGGTCCACACTTGTAATCGCAGGTTTTGGAAAATGGAAGCAGGAAGATCACAAGTTTGAATATGTCCTGGCAGCTTGTCCAGATCTGCCCTCAAATAAACAAATAAAAAGGGCTGAGGATATAGATCATTAAGAAAACCATGGTATCAATCAATGCCCAGAGAGAAGAGAGAGAGAGAGAGAGAGAGAGAGAGAGAGAGACTTGAAGCTGATTCCAAATTTAAAGAAATTGTGGAAAAGTGTAGAGTTCAGTTTAGATGAAGACTCAGAAAGAAAGTTGGGTACAAAGAAAATCTCTCCAAAACTTAAGAAAATCATTTGAAGACTAGAAATGGTAAAAACTTGAACTATGTTCTAATTGCTCAAGATAAATATGAGTTTAATGGCAGTGATAGCCAGTGCTGATTTAAAAGAAGAAAAAAACCTGTGAATTTCTCAGTATGGCTCTAAACTACGTTATACCCCCAAGAAAAATCTTCATGATCACTCCTGAGACCCAGGAAACCTCCCACAAAACCCTAAATGGAGATCCTAGAAACTGGGTCAAAGTTAATTATCTTCCTCCATCTTGAGGCTCAAACATCAGCCAGCATGTCAGGTGAAAATCCTAGGACAAATCTTAGGTTCTGTAACCATCAAAGAAAAGGACTCTCACCCGCAGACATCTACCTCACTTTTCTGGGAACCCAGTTCTTACCAAAAGTGACCAAATCCATTTTGACATCACATGAAGTTCTAGATGATTTCTGACCATTCTGAAACTCACTCCACACTTTCCAAGAATAAAATCCTACCAGCCCAAAATTGTTCACTTAAGAGGAAGCATATTGCTAAAAGCATATTGCTAAAAGCAAAACACAGAGGAAGAGCCCAAAAGTGTGTGGCAATAATCGATTCATTTTACTAAGTATATGTAGATGACTATTTTAGAGAGGGGGTGACTCTTGTTGGCTTACTTTAAAGTCATCAGTCTCATTTCACAAAACTGAATTGAGCACAAAATGTTTCATTCATAGTGAATAGCTTCCATTTATCTTGAAATTATAGTGAAAAGTGAAAATTCATAGGAGAAAATATACTCACCATCCAGGAATCTTGGTGCATTTTCTGTGGGCCCCAAGTCTACCCAAATCAAAGTGGAAGATACTCCTGGAATGAGCTTCTTCTTAAGTAAGCCCCTCACCCTCCAAGAAGCCAAGATGGATGTACAACACCCAGGTTTTAAACAATGGGAAGGGAAAATCCTGGTGAGCAGAGAAGGTGACACTCCAAACTTCCAGTGTTCCCCCAGATGAAGCCAATAACACTCTAAGGAGGCCTTTTCTTTTCAAAGAAACATGTCTTCCTAAAGAAGGAACCGTGCAGCCGATTAAGACATTTCCCCAGCATTTGCTAACCTACTTACAGGCATCATTGCTCCCTTGGGCCTTGGGACCCCTCCACCTTCCTGAGCAGAGTAGCTGAATAGGTAAATGGGTTATATCAGGCCAGGAAATCAATGTGTATACTGTGTTCTCAGCCACAGATGAGCATGTCGAAGCCATTTTATTATAGCTCTAGGAGCTGTATTGATCCAGCTGTAACTACTCAGAGGTGGCCAGCAATCCAATGAGGACGCATCCTTCTGTCCATCCAGCTGCCTCTTTCCCCCAGTCATGCTTAGAGAGTAAGCGTTTGCAGATTGGATTAATTTAATGTTTGCTTAATCAAAACTGACTACCCTGGAACTTAAATGCTATTAATTACTAAGAAAATCCAGAACTAATCCTCTAACACTGTGAGGCCAGGGAACACCAGCAGCCATGCAGAGAAGGGAAGCTCTGAGGGAGAATCAGTTTGTCTTTCTTTCCAGATGTTCCTTTTGCTTCCTTCTCCATCCACTTCCTCCACCCACTTTCCCCCCTTGGGCTTCTAAAAAAATACTTACTGCCTTTGTTTCTGCTCTTTGCAACAGATATGCTATGTGCATTGGAATGTGCCAGCTGGACAAACAGAGGACTGGCCCCAATGTCCCAGAAACATCTATTGCTTCCTTCTCCAGTCTGCTCTGTTCAAATAGCATCTTATTTACTGTCTAGCCAGTGGTGTAGATGGCTCTTTTCTAGAGCATCTAGTGTGTCTCCAAGACAGGGACTGCACCTCAACAACCTTCACCCAACCCCCAGCATCCAATGCTATGTGTGGCACAATGAAGGCAGTGGAAGGTATTTGCTGAATTGAAATTGCAGAGAAGACCATGGCCCCTGCCCTTGGTTTTATGTTTACAAAGTTCTCTGATGCACTGAAATTCCCCCAGGGACAGTGGCTCACAGGCTCCAATTTAACTGTCACCTCCTACAAATCTACTATCTTGCCTGTCCTTAGAAAGATAGCAGACCATTCCCAGAACCAAGATCTGATGCCTGTCTTGCTCATGGATTAATTGTCACCCTGGGAGGAACATGAGAGGGTGTTTCAGCCCCCAAATCTATTGCACTGTTTGGCAAAAGCCTAAAATGTGTGCTTTGTCCCAGCAATGCCAGGGGCTTTTCATCTAACTTCTATTTCTCTAAAGTTTGTTCATAGGCCATCTCTCTTGAACACCTCATCTTTAGCAGTGACTGACTTCAATACCCAATATATCTAAGTATGATGTACAGAAAGCTCTGCTCCCCAAAAGAACTTCCTCTGCTGGGCACACCTCAAAGCAGGAACCCTCTGTAGTACTGCTACTTCTTATCCCCAGCTATTACTGGGGGACTAACATTTTACAAGGTTCACAAACTCAAATGGCTACCAGGATACAGCAGGCGAAGTAACTGACCAAACCAAGTAGCGTGTGTGTCTATACAGAGTATGAGGACCACGGAAAATCAGGGAGAACTTGTTCTTCTGCAAGGGGCTGCTGTGACTGAGCTTTCCCTGATTTCCCACAGTACACAGTCTCAACAGGAACGAATCTTACTTCTGCATGACATTTCTCCAGTAGGAAAGGCCAGCAACCGATCCATCTTAGAATATACACACGTCATTCCAAGAAGGTCTAGAGTTGGTCAGTGGTACTGTACCAGTGTTCATTGTCTGGTTTTGATAAAATACTATGGTCGCATAAGGTGTTATCACTGGAAGAAGCTGAGGAGCAAATACATAGGAACCCTGTATGATATGTTTGCAACTTTTTGTTAGTCTAAAATGATTTCAAAGTGAAGAGTTAAATGTGTATATATGCATACACAGACATACACACACACACACACACACACACACACACACATACACACACACAGAGTGAGGGGCAAAACTCAACAAGCTGTAAGTTTCCTCCCCTATTTGTTGATGGCCTTTGCCACATTCATTCCAATGAGATCATAGCCATGGTGCCTCCCAGGCCAAGCAGGACAAAGACCTCAAGGTCTGGCCCAAAACCCTCCATGTATGGCCAAGCTCACCTGTTGACCCATGTCCAGAACCTGTCCTCTGGAGGTGATACCTGTGCAGATTTAGTTCACTGAACTCCTACCTTTTCCAACTTCCTGGAATCAAATCAGCACAGTGCTACACTACACTTACTAATTCATATGCATTTTCACCCATAATTCTTGCTTGATGAATAGAGTACCCGGCTTACAATTCAGCCATGGTGTGGTAAATTACACTGGCCAGATTAACTGTACAAAGAACATGTCTCAAAACAATGATTTCACTTCAAGCTAAGGAGGAACAAGTGCCCTTTCTTTCATTTCTAAATTACATTTTCCATCATAAATATTGAGAATTACATTTCTGACCACCGCTGTCACCTTGTGAATAGTGGCACATAAGCCCCACAGACACACAGCTTTTTACAAAAGGAAAACAAGGGCTATTAGAACACACAAACCACTTTGAGTTTTAAAGGACTTGTTTCCCCAGCCCATAGATTATAAAAAGATGGCACCCTTTGGAGCTTGTAGAGCCAGGCAGTGGCCGCTGTGCTTGTATATGGGTTGTTAAACACTAGAAATCATTGGTCTGGATGCATTAGACCACCTTTTATGTATGAGCTGTTCCAGGGTTTACAGGCAGACATTATGCATGGCCATTAGCCCTGAGAGGTCTTCTGCCTGGAAGACCTCTGAAACATCTGCGCTTTTGACTACACGCAGATGATTGTTTTAATGTGCAGGCAGGTTAGCAAGCTTGCCTTCCTCTCAAATAGTGTAGTGTAAGGATAGACCACTTCAAGGAAAAAGGAATGAGAAATTCTGATTACTTGGCTGAGGCACTGCAGGAAAGAGTCAGAGCTGGACCAAAGATCCCAGCCAGGAGAAGGGAAGGACATAAGAGGTCACAGAAATGCATGACTAGAAGCAGAGTTTGTCTAAAACACTCCAGTGGTGAGCTGGTTCAGTTGCAGGCATTTGAAATGAAGATGAAAATAGAGAATTTGCCAGCTGGGCATTGTGGAACATGCCAGTAATCCCAGCACTGGGCCGTGGGATGCAGAGGGCTTGGAGAACTCATTGAGTCTGTGGAGAACAAAGCATCTACCATCTTTTCCAGGAGAATAAAAGTACATTGTGGTGCTACTCTGGGGTTGTATATGGGCCCGTGCCTGCAGAGGCAGCACATGCCTGTAATCCCAGAACTCTAGGAGGCTGAGACAGGAAGATCCCACAGACAAGGTAACTTAGCAACTTAACATGATCCTGTCCCAGAATAAAATGGGCCGGGGGTATAGCTCAGTGCAAAGAATCTAGCCAAAATAAATAAATAAATAAAGTGTCTGCCTACAAAGAAGACTTCAAGCAGGCTACCCATTCAAGAAATTGCAACCTTCAAAACATGTACTCTCAGAGCCTCCAGACAGGACCCACACTAAGTCCAACTCTTTTCATTTGAGGGGGTAGATTTTGAACAAAGCAGATGGTCCTCTGTAATGTCGGTGGGCCTCTCACAGTCAGTTGAAGATCTGAACAGTACAAGAGACAGACCTCCAATGAGCAAGAGCAAGAGGCAATTTTGTCAGCAGACAGCGTTCGGTCTTCAACAACAATACTGGGTTTTCCTGGGTCTCCAGGCCTTCTGGAATGCCCTGTAGGCTTTGGACTTGGTGATCTTCATAAGCAAGTCAAGCACGTGAATAAGACACTCATTTATTGGTACATTAATCTTGACACACCTCGCCTGCATCTAGCATGGATGTACTGACCTACCAACCAAATCAAGGGAAAACCAACTTGTAACAAAGTTACGTGTGGAATATACCATAGCACAAAGACTAAGTCCTCAATATAATCCTGCAAGCCTTTATTGCAGAGTCCCCTGCTTCAAAACTCATTGTCCTGCCACTTCAAAGGGCAAAGTATTCTTTAAACATAGAGTTTTGCAGGCCCGATGTGAAAGTATTTGTATGCTGCCATTCAAGCTCTGCCAGTGTCACCTTGCCACTGGCACTAATGGCAAGTATCAGAGTATTCTGCATATACATACCCAAGAGGTACTGCCCAGGGGCAGCCCTCTTCCCGTGATAGATGGGAGTTGGTGGATTAAAACTCAGGCTTCTCCCCTCTTAGGTGGAATGACTCAGTCTGTATTTGCAATCTTCCAGAGTTCCCAGCTTCACAAAGCAAAACCTATGTCTGCTTCCTTCACTTCCCTTTCCCAAACTGCTTGGGACAAGGGCCCAAAGCCTAGCTGTGTTATCAAGGCTCTCCAGAGAGGAAACAGAATGGGAGAGAGGGTTAGATAAACAGAGACATTTTAAGGAATTAGTTCACTTGCTTATGAAGATCACCAAGTCCAAAGCCTACAGGGCATTCCAGAAGGCCTGGAGACCCAGGAAAACCCAGTATTGTTGTTGAAGACCGAATGCTATCTGCTGACAGAACTGCCTCTTGCTCTTGCTCATTGGAGGTCTGTCTCTTGTACTGTTCAGATCTTCAACTGATTGTGTGAGGCCCACCAACATTACAGAGGACCATCTGCTTTGTTCAAAATCTACCCCCTCAAATGTCAGTCTCTTCCAAAAACACACGAAAAGAAACATCCAGAACCATTTGAACTTGGTCATCATGGCTCAGGCAAGTTGACATATGAAATTAACCATCACACCTCCCTCCCCCAGTCCTGCCAGTGTGTCCCAGGATCACTGCTTAGAGAAACAGTTTGAATTCCATTCTGCTTCTAGGGAAATCTGACTTTAAGGCATTGTATTTTGGGTATAGAATGACTCAGAAAGTAAGTGTAAATATATACATTGTCAGCCCTCATTTAAAAGCCCAGGGTCCCATGGAAGAATCTGGCCACAGATTGGTAATGGCTGTGTCACTGTTGATTTCAGTGTCTGGAAAGACCCACACAATCACCAGGCAGTGAAAACACAGATGTTCCCAAAGTCATCAATTATAATTTTACAAGTCCACTGCAGTCTTAGTAATGATGCAGGTATTAGGACCGTGCCATCCAAGAAAGTCCTTCTCCATTTGTTTGCAGGCAAAGTCCCTACCGGATCAAGACTCTCATCTGAAACCCAACCCAATGCCAAAAGCAGCAATGATTCCATTTAAAAACAACACCTTCAGCCAAGGGCACAGAAAACGTTTACAAAAGAAAACGTATTTTTGACATCCCTAAAAATACATGATCATACTCTCTGTGGAGAGACAGAACCAAGTGACTCATTGAAATCATAAAGATCGAAAATTACAGCAAGGCTGTCTTTGAACAAAAATTGCCAGAAGACATGCGTTTGGTTGTCCCAAGCCGCCTGGGCAGTCACCTGCCCCATCATGAGACCTGAATCATCTAAAGTTGTAGATCACTGCCTCCTCTTTGTATTTCCTTAGCAGATATCAGGTTAACAAAAAGTTTCAAAGCAAACTGCCTCCCCCAAGATTTATTAGACCTCCTCCGTGGGGCCGAGCTGGGAATGGCAGCCGACACTCTCATTTCTCCAGAGCTCACTCTGTCATCTCCCTCTGTGGTCCCTGAAGTCTGCCAATTAAAGACCTCCTTCATGACATTCCGCTGCTGAAGTTATGCACACATAAATCACGGTAATAAGAGAAGATTGTTATGTTAACCTTCGCAGTGCAACTCTTTTTCTTTTGTGAGAAATATGAAAAGCATTCATTTGTCTGGCACCAAGGAAGCGATTTCCCAGCAGATGCCTGGGAGGCCCACGGGACAGGACGTTGCCCCTTGCTGGTGGTTTTGTAGGCGGTGCCTCTCGCAGCAGCAGGCATTACTCAAAGCCCAGAGCAGAGCAACCAGGCCATAAAGCAGGCAGCATTACGTCAGAGACAGGATGCTCTGAAATAAATGGGGAGCCAGTTCGATCTAGAGGAACATTTTGCCATGTTTAACCAAGCAAAGCTAGAGACATTACTGAGCACACAGCCTCAAAGGTCACTTCATAAGGAGACCAGCTCTGGGGAGGGGAGACAGGGGCTTTCTACCGTGATACGTGGAAGCAGCCCCAAGGTGGCTGGAGTTTCGCTGTCCGGATAAGGGGCTGGTGTGCAGCGACTATGAATTCCACTTTGATGTGAAAGATTGCAGCCTGAGGCCAAGCCCCTGGGAGCAGGTCCCTGCAGCTGCCCAGGACCTGAGACTCACAGTGGCCACTGCTGTGTGGCTGCTGGCCTCGGTGACAATCTCACGGGCTGGGCTCAAAATTTCATAGAGATTTAGCTCTAACAAAGAAAAAAAGAAAAGAAAAGCCAGAAAGAGAATTCTTTATCAACAACAGAATAAATATTAATGATGCATTAATTACTTATGTCTACATGTTAACTTTAGAAGACAGTATTAATTGAAAGATTTAAAAAGGAAAACCTAAGCATGAACTGAGCTGTTTCTTTCTATATCCGGTCAGCCACCATCAGCTAATCCAAGGCTGGGGTCTCCCAGCTGATGGCTATGGGTGACCTGCCATCCACAAGCAGCCCCGGATCCAGGGACCAGCTCTCTTCAGATGTCCAAGTGGGACAGTCGGTCAGTAACTCCTAAACACCTGGTGAGACTGCCACTCAAATACATCCACTTTTGTGGAGCAAGTCCAGAGCTCAAAAGATATCTGTCTTTCTTTTCAATTACATTTCTCTAAAGGAATTAAATATTTCAATAAACGAAATAAAAACATCTGAGTGGGTAGGAATGGAAAGGGTTGGTGGTAGGGGACAGGACATAATTTCTCTTATCACTGATTTCACAATCAGAATGAAATTTCAGTCTAGTTCACTCCAGAGCATAAAGTTGCCCTTGAATATCAGTACATCTTGTAAGAGGGCCCTAAAATAAAAAATTGCACTTGATTCTACTGAACTGCCTGCATGTCACTGTTTTAAATGTCATTTTCTTATTTCCTGCTTTTTCCTCCTTCACAATACAAAGGAGTATAGCCAGGTGTGGTAACATATGCCTGTAATCTCAGCACCTTGGGAAGCTGAGGCAGGAGGATCACGTGTTTGAGCCCATCCCGGGTAACTTAGCACAACCATGTCTCAAAATAAAAAGTAAAAAATTCTGGGGATGCAGTTCAGTGTGAAAACTCTAAGTTTGATCCAGTACAAGAGATATACATATAGGAAGGGGCAGAGGGAGGGGCAAGAGGAGGGATAATAATGGATAAAGACAGGGATAGGGAGAGGGAGAGGGAGAGGGACAAGCACAAGATAGGGTCAGGGCTGTGCATAGAGACAGAGGTAAATGAAAGAATGAACGCCTTTCTCTTTAACCTCTGCTGACTGGACACCCTGATTTGCTAGGGAATTCAGGTGTTTCTCAGGTTGTGAGCTTTCAGTGCTAAAATTCCTTGATAGCCAGTCACCTCCTTTAAGTAAACACTTAGATGTTAGCTTAAGCTTACCAAAAAAAAACATGATTGGTTAAACACAGTTGCATATTTGGCAGCCACAGATGCGACAGCATGCTTCCCAGGCAGGTGAAATAGGTCCCGCCAGGTTTCTAGCAGAGGTGAGGCCAAGTCAGTCCTTGGCTGAGAATGATTTCCAAGGACAGACTACAAGCTTTCAGGTGCTGTCACACATTCCAAAGCATGAATCGATAAGGGCTCAACTGGAAAGAGGAGAACAAGGGACCGAGTAGGTAGACCCTTCTCAATGGAAGTCTTGCAAATTGTTCCAGTCTCACAATTTAATACAATTTTCTCCAGTTACCTGCAGCCTGCATCAGAAGAAATACTCCACCTGAGCATCCAACATGGAATGTCACCGCATCCCTGCTACATGTCACCAGACCACTGTCTCACTGTAGTTTTTATGTTTGGTTAACATAGGTAGGAAAAGTTAAGACCATGAAACCAATGCATGTCAACCATCTATATTCTTTATTTTAAATTTTACTTAAAGAGAAAAAAGAAAAACAACCAAACAAAAGAGGAAAAGTGTAACAACGATGCAGAATTCCAAAGGGAAAAAATAAAAGAACAGCAACAACAAAAACAAAAACACTAAGAAATCGCCACTCAATAAGTTACATACTGTCATCATTGGAAATAGTTGTTCAAGTTACAAAATTAAAGCACACAAAGTAGACATTCAAACAGTGAGACTGTTAACAGTTCTGCTCAACAATCTAACAAAAACAGTAATATGGTCATCTATCATCCACACTTAAACCTACATGCAATTATATCCTTTAGAGCACTTTCTTTTCCTCTCTTTTTTACAGTAGAAATTATGCATTTTGAATTAGCAAATAGAATGCAGCAAATCATCAAGAAGATTATACATGACCAAGTGGGGTTCATTCCAGGAATGCAGGGATGGTTTAACATATGCAAATCAATAAATGTAATACACCATATCAACAGAGCCAAAAACAAAAACCACATGGTCATCTCAATAGATGCAGAAAAAGCTTTCAATAAAGTCGAACACATGTTCATGATGAAAAAAAAAAAACTCTTCAGAAACTCAGAATACACGGTGTCTATCTCAACCTTATAAAGGCCATCTTTGACAAACCAACAGCCAATATTATACTAAATAGACAAAAACTGAAAGCTTTCACTTTAAAACCAGGAACAAGACAAGGATGTCCACTATCACCACTCCTATTCAATATAGTTCTGGAAACACTAGCCAGGGCAATCAGACAAGAGAAAGAAATAAAAAAGAATATATATTCTTTAGAGGCAAAAAATAAATAAAATCAAAGTCAAGGTTCTGCCAGCTCAATAATACCAAAGATCCTCAAGCTTTGGATCTTTTACATGCCAGAGTGCAGTGAGCACCTGCACCCAAGTAAAGTAGGCCTCACACATGGACACCGGCCATGGGGTGGATCCACACCTTCACCCACCCGCCTGCCCATGGGGCATCACATGGGTGAATCGCACTGTGAGGTTCTTGATTACATCACTATTGTGGGGTTTTTATTTTCTTTATGCCTAAAGTGATATTATCTATATACCTGAGTTTTTTCACTAATCTATGGTCCCAATTAGACTTTTCTTCTTTGGAAGGGTGGGTCTGGAGAATGGAGAATACCAATAACCATGAACAGAAGGAGGAAGACCCTCTAATACTGAGTGTTCAAAATGCAACAGGCATTCTGCCAAGTGCTTCTCCAATTGTCTGGTGTTTTATGAAGATACCCCTTGCACAAGCAGCATTTTTCTATGATGCAGCCTCATTTTTTACCTCCTCTCTTCCTCACAAGAGGCATACTGGTGTTGTCACTGCCATCTCTGGACACATGTGCACACTGAGGTTCTACAAAGTCCCAACCAGAGACCAGCTTGCCCTAGGTCTAGTCAGAGTCTCACACCCCACTACTTCCCTTGAATAATTTCCTTTTCTGCCTCTGTCCGAGCTACATGCTGCTGACAGCAGAGGAGAAGCAAGCAGGACTGGTAGCAGGGTCCTGTGCAGGTGACTATACAGACAAGGGGACAGCAGGGCCTGACTTTGTGCCTGCTCCCTGCTGGGGTGGGACCTTGATATGCACTGAGTTTGAATGCATATGGACATTCTGGGAAGAAGCAGGCAGATCTCCTCAGGGAAACATTTGTCTCATGAAAGCACCCACATGATTGGCCTAGATGAAAACTGGGACAGATTCTCCATGATCTGTTTCCTCCACCATATCTGACCACCAGAGTTGGCAGACCACAATCCAGGGAGGTGACTGATCTAAATGCTCTTCTGGCCATAGCCCAGTGAGTAAACCCATGCACCATCTTCTCCTTGCACTTGTTTAAGTTTAGTTAACATTTGAGCCTTGCCTGTTCAACCTCGAAAATATCTCAGCTATGCATATACTTTATTCTGAAGAGCTTCCTTGGACACTATTTATTAAGTCACTTTGATCTAATTCATCATACACAAAAATCTCCAACAAGTACCAAGAGTCCTTGCAGAGAAGACAGTAAAAGTCTGCCTAAATTCCCATTTCCCACAGCTTAGGCCGCTGGTGCCATGAGTTCAAAAATGTAATTAAAAGAAGACTGTCGATTTCACCACTGTCAAAGTGCCCTGTCACCCCTCCCCAAAGGAGAGGCATGCTTTCATCAATTTCCCCCTCCATGCCAAAGTTTCAGAGAGACCCTTCACTTTATAAATCAACTCACAGCTTAGAACATCCTGGCAGCCCCTTCAAGGAACCGATCGGAATGACAGGGAAAGAGAGGATAACCATCATAGCTTGACTGGATACAGGTGTTTGCGTTTACAGACGAACCGCAAACGCCTGGATCTTTGACAGGCGTTGATGCTATCAGTGAATCGCAGCTATTATTGGCTCCGGTCGCCAAGGGCTGGGGGGCCCTTCCCTTAGCAACATCTCTGAGGCTGATAACATTTGGCTGAACTTTTCAGATCGTAACCTCCCTTCTGACTTTCTGCAGTCAAACCCGCCTAAACTGATCAGAAGAAGAGACACGCAGTGGGAAGACAAGTAAAATATTATTGACTGCACTGTTTCATGTCTATTAGGAAGAAAGAGCAAAGAAGGGAGGGAGAACCTCACAGCTTGACAGGCTTCAAGATAATCAGGGGAGGAATCAGGGCTGCACAGTAACCTCAGCGAGGCTGGAAAACACTGGCTTACAAGGGGTCATTGTTCTGTATGGGGAACAAACAGGGTGCCCCGCAAACAAGGGTGCGATTGCACTCCTTCACAGAGTCCACTGCTCCTCCTTCCCTTCCTCCTGGTCGGCAGCCCCAGCGCCTACAACAAAGCAGGGGATGCGAAACAAAAACAGCATCATAGCTGGAGGGAGAGGAGGTTCCTGCCCCTCCTCATCCTGCAGCCTTTGGTCTCCGGTTGCCATCACCTGTGCTGGCCTCTCTATGCACCCAGGACGCCTCTATGCAGCACAGAGGAGAGACCTGCAGGAACGGGACATGCTGCTCTTGAGGAATTCATCTTTGGCAACTGGTATTTCAATTTGCATTTTATTTCCTGGCACCAGTATGTGTGTTGGGGGCATGGTTGCTAGAAGGGCCTCCCTTTGTACCAAATGACCCTGAGGCCAGTTGCAAGACCTGCAAGGACTCCACAAATGGGATACTGGATAGAAGACATGCTTCTTACTGCCCAAGACCACCTGAGAAGACAATAAACCCCACCTGATTACCAAGTTGCAAGGGCAAATTTGCCATCTGAAACAGAGGGCAATGTCTCAAACACAGACTCAGCCAAACAGGGCTGCCAGCCCACAAGCATTTTTATTAACCCATTGGATTCATTGGTAAAAGCACTAACGGACATTGCTCAAGAAGGTCCCAGGAAAATCCACGTAACAATCCCCACCATCCTATGGATGTAATTCACCACAGAGCTAACTCTCTTTGGGAACAAAGTCTGTTTTCTTCAGACATTTATATTTTGTATTTCAGAAGTCTTGTTCACAGCAAGTGGTTTCCTAAATTCAGTGAATTTGTCCTTCAGTTGGGGAAACACCTATGACCCTGGAATTGTGTAGCTTTGTCAAATAGAACTTCCTACCCTGCTGAAAGAAGAGGCTGGGAGACATCTGCACAGAAAAACTAAAAGAGAGAGACATGGAATCAGAAGATGGCAATACAAAGAAGTCACCATTTTCAGTTATTTATCCTACTGATGAGGAAAGTGAGGCAGAAAAAGACACTTGAGTTTACACATAGTAAATTCTCCTGTGGCCCACCCTTGCCTCATAATACATTTAGATATGAGCCCATCTACGCTCCAGGAACCCCCGGAGCAAGGCTCCGCTCAACAGGAGTGCTCACCTACTCCCTAAGCCCTTGCCAGGCTCCATCAGATCCCCTTAACTGAGCCAGGACAAGAAATCCTGGGCCAACCAAGTTCCCGTGTCTATAATACACACAGAGGGTACTGTAATTCCTCTTCTCCATATCCAACACCTGACCCACACTTACTGCCCTGCACTTCTTCATTCCTAAGTCTTCTGCACCTATCATCTTCCAGTCCTTGCCAAAGAGCCTTCTAGAACCCTGGCCCTATGATGCAATGACGATGAGGAGGAGGAGGAGGAGGAGGAGGAGGAGGTAGATAACAGCAACATTTATTAGACTTTGCTCCAGCCCAAGGTTTCACATGGATTCAATTCCAGCACACTGTGCTTTGCACCATAGTAGGTGCAGCCCTTTCACAGAAACATCATCATTATGCCCACTTACAGAGCCCACAGAGGTAAATACCTTGCTCAGGCTCACACAATAGAGTCAGGATTTGAACCTGGTTGTTCTTCCACTTCAGTCACATTTGCCCAGAACAGCCCCCAGAAGAGAGCAGTCACATCGCTAGGAGGGTGGCCACTCTCCAAATTCTTATATCCCAAGACCACCTCTGCCCACAGCTGTCTCTCCTCCCAGTCTCTGGGGATCCAGGAGATCTCCACAAACATGGCTTTGATTCCCTGCTCCTTGTCTCAACCTCTTCTTGGCTGTTCTCCTTTCCAGCTCAGGCCAGAATCCACAATGGTGCATCTGAACTCACAGATCTCTGTTGGCCACTCAATCCTTTTACCTCCTCCATCTTTTTGCCACTCAGTCTACAGAGCTTAACCCTGCTCTGTCCTCCTTCTCCTACCCTAAACTTTCCTGACTGAACACTCACGGCTAAAATCACAGCACCATGCAAGCAGGGCCCCCAGCTCAGCTGGAACTTTGGTGCCCCCGTCAGGTCTTTCTGCCTCTGTCTTTGGTTCCCTGATTCCTCTCAATGGCACTGGTGACCCTCATTCTTATCCTTTCACCTATTTGAACTTAGCAAAACTCATGGTTGCACCTCCTTGCCACCAGTCCTACTGAGAATCATGTAGAAACCATACCTCCCATCCTGCTCCCTCCCATGTTCCATGGTTCTCTCTTTCCCTACTCTAATCCCTTTATCACCACAGACTCAACGTCATCTCATCCTAAACCAACCAACCAGCGAGCCAGCCAGCCATTCTTGCCTGACAACGTTGTTCCACTCACTTAATTAAAAGGAACATGAGCTCCACACACTCAGAGATAATGGACACTTCATGGTGGACCTCTGGGCTACATATTCTTCCAGGAATCATTCCTGCCATCTTGAAACAATCTCCTTGTTCTCTACTTTTCTTCTTTCCTCTCCAGTCACTCAGGCTCAGTTCCCTCCATTTTGTCTTTGTTTCCACCTGCACCTTGATAGAAGTGGTCCCCAGGCCTCCACCTGCACCCATTCAGTTTCCCTCCACACATTCCCCCCTCACACCACTTTAACTGCCACTCCAGGT
The DNA here is from genome assembly GCA_004027295.1 of Dolichotis patagonum. NCBI lineage: Eukaryota > Metazoa > Chordata > Mammalia > Rodentia > Caviidae > Dolichotis > Dolichotis patagonum. The sequence continues at coordinate 42,902 of PVJX010005732.1, read as the reverse complement.
ACCAATCCAAACTCTTAGCCTTTGGTCTAAACCCAAATGCCTTTACCAAAATCATGTCTTGCTACATTCTCAAGGTTTATGATTTTTTTTCCACAGTGATAATTTGGCTTCAGATTACTGTCTGGTTCCCAAAGTGATTGACTATGAGCATAAAGTACACTGATAATGAACAGTGGGTGCATTTTTATGTCAAGTTTGGTAGATTTTTCATGGCAAATTAGTGGAGAATTACCCAGCACCTCCTGGTGATGAGAGCAGCTTCAGCTCTGATAATCCAGACTCTACCTGGGGTGTGATCTTGTGTGTGTGCTTTTTTTTTCACATTTAGAAAGTTTTTATTTATTTATGTTTTTGTAATGAATTCTATTTATCTTTAAGTCAACTTTATTTCCTCAACTATTTTGTCCTTTTATTATTGTATGTTTGTAATACAGACCAGTGATGGTGGTTCGGGGGAATTGGTACACACATATAAAGTCCCTTGATCATTTTCAAATGCTATTATGTCCTCCACTTTTCTAATCCTCTTCCCTATCTCTAATAGTCTTCCTTCTTGTTTCCTACCATCTCTCCTTTATTTAATTAATTAGGTCATTTATTCATCCATTTATTTTGGGTTTTTTTAGATAAGAGAAACAATGGGATATTTAACTTTCTGTGCCTGACTTATTTTGTTTAGCACTGTGGTCTCAGGTAACATCTATTTTCCTGCAAACGACATAATTTTGCTCTTCTTGATGGCTGAATAGTATTCCATTGCATGTGCAGATCACATTTTATTTATCTATTTGTCTTGCATCTAGGTTATTTCCAGAGAGCTTTTTTAAAAAACAAAGTCAGCCATGTGCTCTTCCGTATCAGTGGCTGTGTCTATCTAGCTTTGCTCTAATATGATTTCCACTTGTACCTGCTCTGAACCTGAGCCCTTTATTTAAGAAAAACAAATACTGATGAATAAGCAGCACTATCCTTCAGTGTCCCTAGCCTTAGCTTGTTCAGTGTACATTGGTGAACACCTGAGCCAAAGATGGTTCTGCTTCTGGCATGGGTCTCCATTCATAAGCACTCCACTAGGAATGTGCAATGCCACAGGCTGTCAGCGTATCAATACACAGCTGCTGCAAGGAACACCTGATGCTATGGTTTGTATCTGGATGTCCCCCTAAACCCTTATGCAGTCATGGTGAGGAGAGGGGTACTTCAGAGGTGGCTGAATCTGGAGTTTGTGACTGAGTCATAGGCCAATAGTGGGATTAAGAGTGTGAGTACAACACCCACTCCGGGGTGGGTAGCCTGCATACAATATAAGGGATGGGAAAAGCCTTGCTTCTACCTCACTTGTTGTTCTTGCTGTCTTGTACCTACCATGAACTGCTCTCCTCTGTAAAGCCACCCTGCCTTGGAACCAGTTGATTGTGGACTGAAACTTCTACAAACTGTGAGCTAAATAAACCTTTCCTCCTTTATCCTTGGGTGTCAAGTATTTTGTCCCAGCGATGAGAAAGGTAACTAACGCACCTGGTTAAACAGCTCTGATGATGATCAGCTTTCAACACTTGTGCTCCCTGTTTACATCTTGAACATGGAGTTAACACACAGCCATTGCTTTTCACTGCTTCAACTTTTGGAAGCATAGAGCAAGCAGGAGGAGGATGGTTAACCAGGAAGCCTGCATTCAGATGCTCCCTCTGCTATGTAATGTCTAGGTAACTTTGGGGAGGAACTAAGCTTGTCTGAGATTCAGACAATCCTTATCTGCAGAATTTTGATCACAATCCTATCCTGTGTCTCATCAGGTTAATCCAAGGTTCTAACTGGGCATCCATAGAGGTATTAAGAGGAAACCAGGGGGCACAGGACAGAGCCAAGGGAGTGATAACTTTGCAACTTTTACCTCAGCCGTTCAGATGTGGCTCCCTGTACTGGACACACACTCAATTGCCAATACTGTCCCATGTTACAGGCTTCTGAGTCTCATCTTAGAGAAGACATTCTTTCACCAATGCAAAAGTGGTGAAACGCGTCACTATCTGATTGCTTGTTTCATTGTATTTTCTTGGGAAATTATTTTTAAAAAAACAATTGAGATACATTATGCACATGTACCAATGCACATGTACCAATTCCCCACAATAAATGTAATCATTGTGTACTGTAAATGTATACTATTGCAAATTTTAAGTTTAAAAAAGAAAATCTGAACTTCTAGGCATATAGGCACATACCTGTAATCCCGGCACTCTGGGAGGCTGAGGCAGGAGGATAGCAAGTTTGAGTGCAACCTGGACAATTTAGCCGTTAATTGAGACCCTGCCACAAGAAGTAAAACAAGATTAATGACATAGCTCAATGTGAAGCCAGCCCTAAGTTCAATCCCAGAACTGCAAAAAGAAAAAACATAGTATAAACAGGAGTTATTGCCCACAGGAATGTTTTAATACATTTATTATATTTCTTACTTGCTTATTATCTGGTGGTCTGAAGATCAAAGTTCCATCTTAACTACTAAAGTAGTTACAACTGACCTACTAAAGTAGTAGGTCTTCAATATACTTTCAGTGAATGGACAACTATGGAAGTATTGATCTCACATCGTATGCATAAGGCTGTAGTATCAAGGATTTGGAGAACCCCTGCCTCACACCACTTCTTTCTCCAGCCACTTCCTCAATGATGCAAAAGCCAAGGTTCCTCTGCTGCACATATTTTCACTAAATTCAAGGGACCCAAGATGACATGTATGCTACAGTGGGCTCTGAGTCTCTTCACAGGAGCCAGTCCTGGATACGGTTCCCCATTCCTGCCTGTGAAGCTGTTCTCATCGGAAAATGACAAATTCTCCATTGTGGAAATGACCCGACTTCCCTGAAATGAGTCACTATTGGTGCCTTGTTGGAATGGTGGACAAACAGAGATGGCACTTTCTGATGCTGCTCCCACAGAGTGGGGCAGCCATTTTACCCTTCACGAAAAGTCTTTCTTTCTTCTCCATCTCATTCAATCCACCCCCTCCAATATCACGAGAAAACAGGAATCTAACAAATCATTCACCATGCACAATAAATCCTGTCAGTGTCCAGTGTCACTGCTCCCTTCTCTCAACAGTGTGCCACAGTTACACCCAAACTTCTAGCTAGTCCTCCAGTGACTGTCCTCTCGCTGTGCACCAAGCCACTCTTGCTCTCCATCTGGACTGCAGCCCCTTAGGGGATCAATTTGGGGGCACCTGGCCCAGCCTTTCAAGCACAAAGCGCCTGTAGCAAATAGACCAATGTGTCACCTTATGCAGCTGAAAGACACATGTGTTCTGCAGTTTGACCACCTGGAGGAAAGTGAGAAAGAAGAGACACTGAGAAAGAGACATGAGACAGACAAATTGCAACAAAGACACCCAGGCAAGAAGGAAAAAAGACATGAGCAAAATCAACGTGAAAAAATAGTTCAAGTGAAACGGGGGAGAATGGGTCACACACAAAAGCAGAGAGAGATTATGGGAAAAAATGATCATCTTTTTAAAAACTGTGTTTTGTATGTGAGGGATTGAGGAATGTGTGAGCTGAAGTTAAATATCAAGGTCCAGTTGCCCTGAAGGATCCAAAGTCTTCACCTCACCCTCCGCCATCTGCCATTGCCACGTGCTGTAAACTGTAAGATGCTCCACTCTAGATCAGACAACCCAGTCTCCCCAAATTAGAAAAGCTGTCCCCACATACAAGGACAGAAATCAGAGCGATGTCAGCTTCAATCTTGAAGAACACAGGTCTGGGCATCCCTAGCCAGAGATAAGCCAAGCACCTTCAGAGGAGCTCCAGTCCTGAGGGAGACAAGATGATGTTGCCTTGCTTTTCTGCGCCTGCACATCCTCCATGCACCCTGGGCTTCTGAGAGGCCAGGGACTTGAAGCCATTAGGCGGGGCCCAAGCTCACATCTGATGGGTTGACATAGGCACTGTCTGATGTTGCCACCTCACATCATTCATAAATTTGAGGAAGGCAGTACATTGGGACAATGGAATGAGGGTCTGCTACCATCTCCATGGACCACACCAGAGTTCAAATCCAGACCATTTCTCCGAAAACACAACCGTCTCTGGAAAAGCACCCATGCATGTCCCCTTTGTGCCCAGAGCCTGTCCTTTTCTGCATGTTTTGCAATTTTTCATAAATACATACCCTTTCATCAGCAAGTGTGAATTTATAAACAGTTACTCTTATCCAGAGAAGCAGCGATGAGTGGTTTTATATAAAAGTTACATCTCCATTTAAGAAAGAATATATAATTCCACATTCCACTGTCCCTCGAACTTTATTCCCGTTTATGTAGATCTTAATACAGTTATATAGTCGCGGGGCTAAAGTCCCCTCCGGATGGTAATGAGGTCCTCTCGAACCCTTTAGCTGCTATAAAGTATGCAGAAGTTAAATGCACAGATGGAAAAAAATTTGTCTCAATTTTATACTTCTGCAAAATGGTAATTTTGTACTTAAAATGTACAAGATGGATGTTCAGAAATATAGGCTGATAGCCTAAATTATATTTGGTCATAATTTATGTAGTACAGTCCCAAAGAGATACAAAAAGGCAGAGCATAATTTATCCGCTGGAATCAGCGATAGCTTTGCTAAAACTCCCATTTATTCCATCCCCCATAGTTTTAAGCAGCCTCTGTCCTCAGGGTTCAGTCTATTTAAGTTTCCCATACTGCTGTTTGATCACATATTGTAGTCTATAATTTGCCTATCATCTGAAGCAAATTTAGGTCCCAGAAGTTATGATCTCTACATAGCAACCACTTTATTTGGTAAATGCAAAATATTTATAGCAATATAAAAACCAGATGAAAATAAAATTTCTATAATCATTGGAACATACACACTTTATCATTGGGGCTCATAAGACTATTAGTGGAAGACTAGAATGTTGCCTAATACAATTACCTTTGGGCACGCACTTGAATTTGCTGATACTTAAGAACCAAAGAAACTTTTTTCTCTAGCATCTCTTCCATGTTGACAACAGGAAAAAACATCTGGCCACAGGCTCTAGATGAGCTTCCCCAAAGAAAATTGGATGAAAAACAATAAACAGTGAGTCATCACTGAGCCCCAGGCACAGAGCCGCATTTCTAAGCAGAAACCATTTGGTGAGGGCACCGCCCTGGACCAGCTCACCTCTCACTCCCCCAGGAAGTGGAGCAAACCAAGGAACCTTGACAGTTACCCCATCTTTGAGCCAAGGTCAGTGAATTCCTTGTTTTAACCAAATGCCAATTTGAAACTCCTTCCTGAGTTTCCCTCCATTCCTGGTTTTCTCACACCTCCAACTTCTTTCTGTATTTGCAAAATTTTCCTTGGAGATGTTCAGTCTGGAACCTATAATATAACCCCTTTGGAAAGCAATTCACTTTTCAAAAACTCAGTGTGGCGAGAGACGGAGGAGGCAGGGATAGGATGGGAGCCACACCGAAATGGATACTGAAAATCAAAAGCAATGACATTGCCATGATCAATTCCAAGACCTCACTAAGCTGCTGCTCCACATAAGCACTGAACATGTATGCTCTACTCCTCATAACCGCCCAGCAGGGCGGAGTACATCGGTCCTGCATGGCCCACGTTCAGAAGAGGGAACCAAGAGCCACAGAGGCAGAGTAAGTGGTAGAGGTGAAACCAGCGCTCAAGCCTGGCGCCATTCAACCCAACAGCCTCCCTTGCTGTACTCCGGCATAAGCTAGGGCAGAACACCGAGTTTTTTAAGGCACATAACCAGAAAAACTGCTTCTCTCTCCTCAGACCTCTCTCCACCCACCTCAGCTCCCTTCCATCTAGCCCTCAAGGTTGCCTTCAGCTGAGTGAAGATGAAATAAAGCCTCAGATACATCTCTCCATACATCTCTCCGATAAAAACTTCAACTGAAGCCTCATATATTTTGTAGATACTAAAAGATCTCATGGCTCTTTGAAGACAAGTGTTGGCATTAATCATTCGTGGTTGTTCAGATTATTTCCTCATTTTTAATATTGCCCAAGCCCTCCCACCCAAGAGCTGCCATTTCAGTGTCCTAGGTAGCTGGACCCTAAGCAATGTCCTAGATGTCTTCAGATAGCTGCTTCCTTGTTTCTTCCAGCTCCAGCTCCCCATGTCTAAGGGAATTACCCTGTTTCAGAACTTTTCACCTAAACATGTTTCAGCAGAAATTACTTGCACACATATTTGAATATACACTGCCGAAATTCAAATATTATTTCACAAGGTTATTTTAAATCCTGCTTTTTCCTATGCCACACTGGAAGGAGGGACTAAAAAAGGGGAAAGGGAGAGAGAGATTACGATAATGTGTAGAAATGTCTCAAATAGTGTTGAAGTGTCAGAGAGGACATAGGAGCAGAGGAAATACCTAGATCCAATATATCTCTTTATTTTATAATTATTTCAAGACCAAATGTAGGCTCGTCAAGTATCACAGTGGTAAGAAATCCTAATGCACAAGAACTGTTCATTTTGCAGTTAGGAAAACTGAGACTCAGGAACAAGGAAATAATAGATCAGTAAGGACAGCAGGTAGGGCTTTACTGGGGTCTCCTGTGTAGTATATAACCAGTGAATGTATTTTCAAAACTATTACAGCCAGTTAGGATGTCAAGAATCTCTGATATAAGAACCACCCAGGAAGAAAAAGACAGTAAGGCAAGTCTTAGGGAAGAAGATGGATTTCATTTGCCTGTGGCCTGTAAGTTGACATTCCTCCCCTCCTGGACGGGAGGAAGCAAAGAGGCCCTGCTGACTTTTGTCAACAGCCCACATGCTAGGCACTGGAGGGGTCTCTCTCTCTCTCTCTTTCTCCTTGAAGACAACCCTATAAATTGTACCATTACATAGGTGAGATTTGGTAAAGGTCAAATATTTTCCTAAGGACATGCACAACAGAGCGCACTAATATATAGTGTTGCCCTAAAGCACTGATGGCGAACTCTTTGGAGCTTTCAATGGTAATAATCAGGCCACGTGGAGCACATGCGATAGCTCACCACCACTGCCCTACAGGTTGCTCCAGAAGGAGGAACAACTAGCCATATCTTGGGAAGTGAAGCCAACATTCAAGTTGAATCTTGCAGGCTGGGATGGTATTTGCACGCAGAGGATGATTTGTGGGCAAAACACCTGACGCCGCAGTAAATATTTGTCAATGACCACAATCCAAGAAGGGGACAGATGTGCAATGGCCCAGAGGAGAGCGTCTTTAAAATCCATAGGATGCAATTCACTTTCTCTGGAGTCATTCAAACCAGCACTGCCTCCCAGTCACCCTGCAGCCAGGAGCTTTTGATGTGCAATATTATAAAGTGCTGGAATGTGAAAGGCACCACATAAAATCAAATTCTCTTTTATTTTAAGTTGAGTGGTACACCCGTTCAGCTTTAAAACCTAATTTCTTAAAAGTTTCAGAGGGAAAAAAAATGTTCCTCTGCAATTGGAATCGAGTCCACATAAATTAACAAGCCAGCTATATGTATCCATCTTTCAGAACTTTCCTTGATTGTTCATTTTAATCAAGCAGCCCACATTCTTTGACTTTTCATCCTTCACTGCCCAGAATGATGCACTGCAGCTACTGATGACACACAAATGTTAATTTTACTCAAGTTCAAATATCAGCCAAAAAGGACCTATTTTAAAAACTGCTTGGCAAACACCAACTGAAAATGAGGAAGAAGTGAATCGAGCACCAACAAGAAATTCAGGAGAGCAAAAGCTTCAGCCTTATGGAAACCCATGTTTTCATCTGTACATCCTCAATCTCTTTGTGGCCAAGAATGGAACCACTGATTTCAAGAGCTGAAAGTCAAACATCAGCCCAGCCTTGACCAAGGTTGTTCAGCCTGGCAATGAAGGAACCAGCTGATCCAGTTCTCCTTTGGTAAAACAGTTTCCACAAAATGTAAAACAATACTTTGTGTACACACACATTTGTCTGTGCACGCATGCGTGTGTGTTTGTGGAGGCGGTGGTGGTGGTACCAGGGATTAAACCCAAGACCTCTGCACTGAGCTATATCCCCAGCCCTTTTTTTATGTTTTATTTTTTATTTTCAGACGGGGTCCCACTGTCACTAAATTGCTCAGACTGGGCAGGAACTTGCAGCCCTCCTGCCTTGGCCTCTGAGAGTGCTGCGATTATAGACATGTCCCACCATCCCCAGCTAAAATGCAAAACAATACATTTTGAGTCTTGCTATTATTTAACAGGCTTGAGAAATAGCAGGAAACATCTCACACACATACACCCACGTTTGACTAAGGGACTTATCTTAAAACCCTGGCTCACCCCTTCACCAATCACTCCTTTCCCTACCCCATCTCTGCTAGCATAGAGTGTGACCATTGCCCAGTAAAGACACAAGAGTGACAGTCACTCAGAGGCACTCCATCAGGAACTGTACACTTAAAGGAAATCACCCAAGCGCACACGTGTTCACAGCCGAAATTAACTGAAATTTGTCATATGTTTATTTGTTTGCCTCCTTGCTAAAGAAAGCTTCATCCAAAAAGAACCTCATCTATATTAATCACAGATGCATCTCCAGACCTACAACAGGGTAGGAGTGTATTCAAAGAACACTTTTGAGTGAATGAAGAAATGGAAGAATTCTAGTCTATTGCTTGCCAAGATTCTCCACAGCAGGATTGTACTACATATTATGAAGCCTCTGAGCATGAAGGTCAGGGCTCAAAAGTCCCCAAGACTTTGCGATCCATTCCCAGCAACACGACCCTGTATCTAGCTGAAGATAGTTCCAGGAATCTCAGTGGTCCTGCTCCCAAAACACCACATCACAGAAACAAGACATTAGCAGTGACAAGTATCAGTTTCTGGGCCCAACAGAATGAACTATTTACAGTAGCAACGCATCTTTGGAAAGAACAGCCGACGTCAAAAAAAAAAAAAAAAAAAAAGACTAGCTATTCCCTGAGCGATATCCGCTAATCTTGAAATGCAGAACATGTTTCATTTGGCTTATAATAATTGTGTTCTGTCTTTTAACCCTCAAAGTGTTAAGTATCGTCATTTCCTCTGGGGACAGAAAGATCTAGGGTTAACAACTTTCTCTTTTAAAAATTCATAAAGGCGCAGACAAACAGCACCACATCCAGTGGCTACGCATTGGAAGAAGGCAAAAAAGAAAGGAGGAAAAACAGGCAACAACAACAACATTACCCCCCACAGGATACTTGGCAATTAACTCCAGCTATGTCAGCAATTTTTTGAAAAATTTCCTAAACATGGAGAAGGCTCATCCTCACCATATGAAAAACAAAGCTACTGCAGTGACTCTCCCATGCATTACAATGTGTGTGTCTTACTTCTTAACCAAGCCGCTAATCACGCAAATTATTGCAACTAATTACATCTGAAGGTCTAATTAATTCTTTCAGTACCACATCATTTAGTACGCATTCACAACACAGCACCTGTTTTGAAAATCCTTGCAGTTAATTTGTTTATAAACAAACACTATTTGCATAAAATGTTTAATGAATGGTTTAACAGTTAGTACAATACTCCTGTTTTGTCTTAGTAGATTTGAGGTCATCAAAGGCCATGATAAATTAATTTTAAACCATACAAATTAATTTAAGTAGAATGTGTGAATTTCTCATTAATAAAGAAAACATTTCCAACATGTTAATTAATATCTCTGTAACAGGCTAATTACTGCCTGCACAACAAGTACATCTTGCAAGTAAACCTTAAAGATTTGGGGGCAAAAGGGTGGGGCTACATAAAAGCTGGGGTGGGGAGAAGTGCAATTCAGGAGAAAATGTACATTTTTTCAACTATGGTGAGAACTCACTATTAACCAGGAAAAGCAGCAATCCCCTCATTGTAAGACTACAGCACGTTTTAGTCATTCAGAATGGGAGCATTGAAAAACATTTTTCCCAGGTGCAGTCACTCTGCAAAGATGGTTAAAGGATGCCTGCCTTCTGGCACAAACACACAATTAATGAAAATATTATTTCTTCTGAAAGTACAGATTCCTCCTATGCATTAGTGCATATTAGCTGTGTTTGTGCCCCGCTGGTAAATACGGGTTTCATTAAGGAAATCTGCATCTCAGCACCAGAGCTTGATGCTCAGCCGTCACCGTTCTCCCTCTGGCAAACCCTGGAAAGACACTTCACGCAGAAACTAAAGAGGAACCACGTTACTGCTCAGGAGCAAGCACAGCCCTTGCAAAAGCCATCCCTGAAATATGTTCCCAGCCCTAAAGTTTGTTTCTGATTTGCAAGCATTTTCACATTTGATAAGCACCTGTTGTAAATTTACATCCACTCAGGAAGTATTCTTGTGATAGGGAGCTGAGCACTGTAAAGCATATTTATATTCTTACCCTTGTGTGGTGTTGCCCCTTAATGCACAGGCTGATGAAATGATGAGCTACATGGGACCCAGAGGGACAGACTGCACCACCTGGTTTTCCAGGCATTCGCCCCCAAGGAGCTACTAGTCCCTTACTCGTGGAGAGGGTTTTGTCAGCATTGATCAGCAAGCACTTGGGTTTTGTTTTAAGTCTGTTAATTTGAAGAAAGAGAAAGTGTGTGTGTGTGTGTGTGTGTGTGTGTGTGTGTGTGTGTGTGTACAGGGCATGGGGTAGAAAAACAGAAAGACAAAGAGATGTACAAATGCAGACTTCACAACCCTTCCAGGGGACTGCCAACGTATTTCTAAGAAAACAATGGAAAAATAAGTGGGAGTCCCATCCTAACAGCACAAGGGAAAAGCAAGAACTTTCCAGCTTCTGATTGAAGCCAGATTTCCAGGGTGGTGCTGCAGCCTGTTAGGGGCCACACTGACCATCTTGCCCCTTGATCCTGATAATTCATTAGAGGCATGTAAACAATGAAATTGTCCCAAAGAACCTGCCACCAATGAGCTGGCACCCCAATGAGCTAGAAAAACAGTTAATTAAAGCTCCTTGTTCTGTGCCTTTGCCAGATATGTGCCAGCCAGCATTGCCATCCCTAAAGCCTTCAGCACACCTGGGTCTCACTGCCTCTTGGCTCCAAAACCAGGCTGAGATTTCCTATGAACTTGGTGACGTAGTGGAAGGATGGGTTTCAGAAAGGGCAGGCACTTCCCACTCTCTTACAATTCTTTTTATTCTTTCCAAGTTTCCCACCAACAGGCCTGCTATAAAAATTCAGTGCTTGAGAGACAAACATTTCATGAGCACAGACTGTAATGAGGAGAAACAAGCCAGCCCACCTCTATCTATCAGAATACAGACATAAGCTGCTTTACCCCCAAAACACAAAAAGGAAGAAAGGAAGGAAGGAAGGGAGGGAGAGAGGGAGGGAGGGAGGAGAGAGAGAGAGAGAAAAGGAAGGAAGGAAGGAAGGAAGGAAGGAAGGAAGAAAGAAAGAAAGAAAGAAAGAAAGTAAGAAAGAAGAAAGAAAGAAAGAAAGAAAGAAAGAAAGAAAGAAAGAAAGAAAGAAAGAAAGAAAGAAAAGGCGAGCTATTGGCACCCTGCTCAGGACCACTGCCTCATTTCCCCATTGACTTCTGGGAAAAAGTATTTAAGAAAAGCCAGTGGAGGAACTGCTTCGAGTTCCAGCCCTATAGTTGTGACCCAGTGCTCAGGGTGTCACCCTTGAGCTGGCATGGATGAGGGTGGGGGAAGGGTGGGCAGCTGCAGAGAAAATGCTTCCTTCCCAGAACAAACAGGAAGAGGCTCTCCACTCTGAAATGTAAGTCAGAAAGCCTGGTAGCTTGGATAGATTCCAGGACACACCCCCTCGCCAAGGCCTGGGACTGAAACAGCTGTTGGGAACCAGAAGGCTGTGTTTGAGCCCAACTTTGTCCCAAACTTCTCTTGAAAGTCAGTGGACCAGCCCCATCTAACAGGCTCCTGCCACCCTTCTTGCACGAAATCATTCCAGGACCTGGAGCCTGGCTTTTTCTCTACCTATTAAAAAATCACCAGCATTGCGCAAATAAAAGCGATCACCATGTGAAAAATTATCTTTTAAAATAGAGTTTAATTTGCATATAAGGAACGAGAGATTTATGACGAGCAACATCGTCCAGTACTGCATCTGCCTAGTATCAGTTGTAATTTAGATTGTTTGTGACTGATCTTAAATTCTAAAGCTGGGAGAAGATGAAGTACTCTGTTGCTGTATTATTGTCAGGAGTCTAAGACTTACCAGAGATTTATTAGTAATCTTATCACAAACATGTCTCAAGTTTTTGCTTTTAATATGTGCCAAGCTCCTCTGAGGAATTTTCCTCCCTGCAATTATATTCCTCAATGCATGCATTCTGAAGCTGAGTTGATTTCCTTCCCAAAATAAAGCGACCTATCATTACACCACAGCAGCTCTTGTACATTTTTCCCCTGCTACTTAATAATCAATGTATTCATCATTAAAATCTGAGCCCTGAAGCAATGGTTTTTAGCATATTCTAATGACTAGCGACTTGCAAATTACAATGACCTTTCATGTACATTCTGTAAGCACCTTGTTCTAATGTGTACTGTATTTATAGTTTGCCAATACAAACTAGCCAAAGATTGGATAATTACTGTAATCTATTAGCTCGATTGCTTTCCCTGCTCATTTATAGCATGTGCCACGCAGGCCATTTTCAAAAGCTGGCCTATCTTTCATCTCCTGCAAGCTCAGAAAGTAAGGGATACTGCATCTTCACAGTATACACACTTAGTAATGTCTGAAGAGCAGCCCATCTCAGCTCAAGGAGGTTTCAAAAATAAAGAATCTCCCTTCCTATTAGTGTCATAATGCTATTTGTGACTGACAAAAACCACCGCTCTGAGAGTGTAAACTTTTGTTGAAGAATGTCAAGGCTAGTTCCATTTTCTCCACATTACTCTGACCTCCCAATAGCATTTAATAAGATCTGCTTGTTTCTTCGCATGGGGAAAAAAAAAGATCAAGGCACTTCTCTTAAAAAGGAACTTTTTTTTTTTGGCTATAAGTAAATGTTTCAAGAGAAGCACTAAAGTTTTCTTGTTTTTTTAAGCACATTGCAAACTCTGGAACCAATGAGAGCTACATGGGCAAGTACAAGCTCAGGTCATCTCCTGACCCTCTGTGACGGTCTATTTCAGGCAGTTATGGATAGATAACATTACAGACACTGGTAATTAAAACAACACTAATTTTGTCTCCGTGGCCACGCTTTGTTGTTAGAAGCCATCTATCATGGCCTTCACGCATCGCACAATGAGAAGACATTTTTCTACACACATTGTGCTTGGTCAACGGTTTTACGAATCTCCCCATGTACCTGGATGCTGAGAAGCTTAAAGATGTAGCGCTTTCATTTCTACTCTATTGCTCTGATTAATAAAACATTTTGCATGCTTAGTCAAAACACGCTGCGATCTTTTCACCACTTACATTCATAGGGGAAAAAACAATGCTAATTTCTTTCCTTTTGGAAAGAAAACAACAACAACAACAACAACAAAGAAATTCTCTTTTGGATTGGAAGAGGAAGAAAAAGAAAGCAAACATGGAAATACTTGCCCTCTGTGTAAAACAGAGAACAGCCTAATGGAAAGCATAACATTAAAGTACACATATAACATAAAGCATCTCTTCTAAGGTTACATATATTTTTAACCATATGTAGTGTTGATTCTTGTGTATGCATGCATTTGTTTGATTTGTGGACATTTAGTTTCATCTTTTTTTTTATAAGACCTACAGTTGCTATAAGAGTGATAGCAAGTCAAATGTTTTTGTATTGGGGTAATAAGAAAAGAAAAGATCTATTCCATAGGGCTTTATAGGAAATTACGGATAGCTGAAATGCAAGATGACTAGTTTAGTTTCGTTGTAATAAACTAAAAGGAAACTGTAATGGTACATTTCAAAGGATCTTTAACAAATGACACAAGCAAGAAAAGAGACAGACAGGACCATTTAACTTCAAACTCTCTAAAAAGAGCTGGATCGTAGGCTTCCTACAGCAAGCCCGCTGGCTGCTACGTGGCAGTCTTCATTTCTCAGCGGAAAAGCCTCCCCCTTGAGACCCTCCAGGCACCCCCAATTGCATTTTTTATCAAGTGTCTAAAAGGTGGGAGCTGTTAGAATTCTCTTTTCTATTCACAGATGATCACAGCCCTTTTTCCCCCTTTAGCTGCAGACACACATGTAGTTTCAAATATTAGCTAGAACTCCAGCCTCACCAGCCCCTAATTGCTCTCTCAGGGAAGGTATCATAAACGCAGGTATGGATGACACAGATGTAGCTTCAACTTTATGCAGGCAGGAGTGCTACATCAAAGCTATTTGCAAAGTGACATAACTAGTTATTAAAAAGTACATTTTTATTATATTCCCTAGAATTTGCATTCTTCTAGAAACTACATGTATTTTTTTTTAATGTAGCCTCAGAAAATGTTGGGGTAATAGACCATTCATGATATCTGCAGAGGAAAGGCACCTAAATATTTTTAAAGCCAGTTTAATAAATTCAAGTGTTTCTGTCACTGCAAGTAGCCTGATCATTTCAATAAGTTAATATTAGCATGTTTCTTCTGGCGGCTCCTGGGAACAGTCAGACTGCAGTCATTAAGCAAAAAGGCCACGACAGTGTGGGTTGATCTGGTCTTCCCTGCATTTCTCCTCCTGATTCTACTGAAACAAATGGGAAAGAAAAACTTACTGACTTTTGGCAAACTACAAAGGTTAACTCTATTCATCATGGAGGAACCGATGCTAAGTGCTTTCCGTCTGTCCATATATTTTAAAGATTTAGAAGCACCTGGTAGTGTTCTTAGGAGAGGGAAGGCAGGCACGTTTGTCTTTGGCATATGCAGAGTATCTCGTGTAGTTTTCTCTTTACAAGGCTGGTACTGTTGAAATTCTTAGACTATTGAGTTTGGGAAATGAGATTATTTTTCAATGAAATAAAGTTTTTCCTTCTTGTGACTTTCCTGAGTCTTTTTAGGGAAGTGGCAGGGTTTGAAGCTGTTGTTAACTGAAGAGTAGTGACTCGGTAGTCGCAGCAGTAGAAATATAATTCTCATCACCCATATTGTAATAAAGGTGACTCTCCCAATACCAATAAAGCCCAACAGAAGTAAACCCAGAGGAAGCACAAGGTGAAAGGAACCACACAGCCTGGTTCTCAGATCTTAAAGCAGTAGCTCCAAAGATGAGAGCCTGAACTGCAATCCACCGCAGGGGCTGACTGAGGATAAGGCGAGGAAGTTCAGAACCTGACACCTGCCAAAACCCTACTAGGGTTTCTCCGCGTCGGTCCTTGGCCGTGCAACGCACCACACCAAACAAATCTTTTCACTTTCTATAACTCATTTGCATGAATTTACTTTTTTGCCTTAAGAGGTTGTTGTAATGTGTGTTAAAACACACAGTGCAATTTTATCTCCGTAATATCACAAAAGAAATATTATGTTAGTATAAAGTTAAAAAAAAATGCGGTGAGATCTGCAGCGCGGTCGGCGGCAAAGCGTTACTCAAAAGCGCCACCCAAAGGCGAGAGGCGGTAAAGGCATTCGGGGAGTGATCGTTTTTTGTTAATTTCAGCAATCCGAATGTAAAAAATGACAGCGCCACGCAAGTTGACGGAGGCTTTTGATTGAATTGACTGATTGCCTCAGCTGCACCTGCGGAAAATTGATGACAATGCTGTCTAAACCATTCATTAGGATTTGGAACTTCATGCAGATGAATGCTGGATTCATAAATTTGCAAGACATGTGTTGTAGATAATATGACAAAGCACTGTTTTCAAATGAACATTTCTTTGACCTAATTTTATCGAAATCATGCAAAGGAATGAAAGAACATTTTGTGCCCCAACTCTGGATACAGCTGCAACAAAGGTCTCTCTCCTCTTTCTCTCTCCATCTCTCTTCTCTGCTTCTCTCCTCTCTCCCTCTTGTTTCTCTGTCTCTTTCCTTTTTGTCTTTCAAATACATTTAAGCGAAATATATTATTTGGACTATAGCTGCTGGTTCAGTTTAAAATATGTGTTAGAATGGTGATGCACTTTTTTTTACTTACTACAAACAATGTTACTCTCTGCCACATGAAAGGAAAATTATTTCGAGGTTTTTCCAGCCTCACATTTGCTAAATTGAACAGGAGTGGAAAATAGGTTTTAAAAATAATAATAACGTCCTCTCCACAGACATCTTGGGAGGGACCATTTCAGTACCAACTGGCCATGCATTTCTGTGAGAAGCAGACTGCCTGCAGGCTTTGAAGGGAAATGAAATCTCTTTAAAATATTGACTCTTCTGGTCAAAAAACAGTGAAACCAGGAGGGAAAATGACATCTATATACATTTTATATAAGATTCCTGACTTGCTCTTGATTTTAATGTATCAAAGCACAATCAATATTGAATGAAGCTTTTTCTGCGAGTCAAAACATAAAGGTGGCTGAGAAGGGGAAAGAGCACCATTTTTATACCTGGCTTAGCTTAGCGGCACGGAGCAGAAACGGCTGTGGCTGAATCCACCTCTTGGAGCAGTTATCCCGCTGAAGGTTTGAATTGTTAGGAAAGAGTTACATTTTTAGAAAAGAATACCTGGTACTGAAGAATCCAAAATTCTTGCTATAGAAATAGATCTTACTTCTCCGACAAGGACTTTCTGCCTATAACTTGGACTCTCCCCCAAAAAGCAAAATGAATATTTATTAACGTAAGAAGAACCTGGCGCAGGTTTGTCCGTGCATTGCAATCTGCCAGAATGCTTCCAAATCTCTTCCCTGGCATTTCAAAGAAATCTATTTTTACACGTTCCCGTGCATTTGGGTCTTACTACCAGTAAGGTAATTTCTGATTAGACATCTTGGGTTTTTCTCATTTTTTTCCTAAAGAAACCCTGAAAATATGAGGTGCTTATGTTAACCCCACACCTGGATGGAGAGAAACTGCAGGTGTGAACAGTAAAGCTAATAGATCTGGGTTTTGCCAAGAATTTTCTTATTGTTCTAGCAGTTACATTGAACTGGAAGACATTATCCAGACAAATCTAAATAAGACTCTTTGAGGATGCCATACTCAAACTGTAAAGACACAAAATTACCAAGTGAGTATGTGGAAACTCCTAAATGCAGAACAATTTAGGTCATCTACTAATCACCACATTTCATCTTCTAATAGAGAAAATTTGTAAAGCAAAACAAACCAAAAAAAATAAAATAAAGTAACGGGGGATTGGAAGCTCTGAGCAACAAAAGCAGAACATTTTTGCATTTCTGTAAATCCTGTCATTCTACAGCCAGATTTGGGGAGTATGGGCCTCCATCCACCTCTAGCCTTTTTTTCAGACCCACTATTTGCTTCAAATTTGGATAATGTGTTTAAACAAGTCCCTAGTTTTTTTAGGGATGGTCTTTGTAATTAGAATCCTAGGCGCACAAAGCCACTGAGGTCAAAATCCAGTGACCTCACCAGGCTACCAACAAAGAGAGGTATAGGACCCTCGCTGAACTTCTGTGGCCTGGGTGCTGTGGTGAAAGAATGACTCACATCCACACCCATAAAGACGTTACAATCTGGTCAATGTGTGTGATGGGTATGGGGGGGTAGGTTAATACACTTACATTCTTGGTGACACAAAGCAAGAAAACCCAGGTGGCCAGGGTGATACTGACTGCAGATTAACTCGTAACTTTAGTAGGATAGGGGACCTTGGGCATCGTTAAGAAGCAAACGCATTAGAGAAAGTGGTACACGCAGAGCCACGTGCCTATGTGAGGCTCCTGTAACGTGTGCAGTCTAACCTGGGGCTAGTTCTTCTGTCTTCCTCCCTTAGGCCTAGTGGGGCCCAGCCAGCCCAAAAGAAGGAGAGTACTTAGTCAAGGCCCATGCAGCCTGCAGTTCTCACCCACAAATGTGTCCTACCTGGCTGGGGAGACACTTGTATCTCTGATCCTTAGTGGAAGTAATACTCTCCACGTTCTGTTCTTGTGCCTTTATAAGGAGCCTTTACTTTCAACAAAGAAACAAAAGATTTCCTTCTTTTAGGGCCTTCAGCTAAGAATCATTTTATTCATCCTACACACTGTGGTCATTTCCTGTTCCCAGTTCCTTGTTTCCAGAAGCCTGGCATTGCAGACATATTTAAGAATCTATTCTCCTTCCATCTCAGGCTCTTACGCCAGGGTGCCTGTGCATTCCTCAAAACCTACATACTCCAAATCTTCTTCCTCTACTTCTTTTACTGAGACTTCAGTAAGAACACTATTGAAGGCGCTTGATATGAGCCAGGCTCTGTGTACTTTGATCCCAAAGGCTTGGCATCTATTTTTCCTAAGACACAATGAAAAGAAGCTAAAGTTTTTGAGTATAGATTCCCTGTAACACTAACCTAGTTTGAGCCACATGCCCCTCCAAGAAACTACTATGCTAGCAAACATTTGCCCACTGTGGACTTTTATCATGGTGCCTTGAGGTCCAGGCCAGAGAGGAACTTCAGCCTCGTTTGCCAAGGAGCCAGGCCCTGGCACCACCACTGTCCATTCCAGGATTAGGGTTAGTGCATTCTCATTGGGTTTGCAGCACCCGTTCCCCACTGGCAGGAGTATGACTGTCCCTCCAGCTCACATCCACATGAAGTCTCAGAGTCCCATTAGAGCACTGTATTCCCCAAAATAAATAAACAGTAAATCTGTGCACCAGGGTCAAATCTGGCAGCTATGTTGGGGAGACAACACAGGCATCAGGAAGAAAGAAGGTGAATGAAGAGATACACCAGAGCTCTCACCATTGAGCCCCTCCTTCATTTAGATAAGGAAATGGCTGAAAAGTGACAAGGTCAAGGCTAGGAGCTGGCCCATGGGCCTTCTTGGTACATCTTCCCCTCCAGCCCAGGCTACTTCTCTAACCACCTGATACACGTGCTGCCTTGCAACAGTCATGCTAGTTTACCAACTTGCCACCCACCTGAGATGCGTGGAGAAGGCAGCACCAGGAATCCTCCCATCCGGGCATTTAGTCAGCACCAGTTAGTGCGCATCTGCCGGAAGTGTAAAGATAAAAATTACAGAGACCTTGTACTCAAGGAACAGCCATCCAGCAGGGGAGAGTGACCGTAAACAGAACCTTTGAGCCACATACCAGCAGTGGAGATGGCCTTGCACCGAGCCATCTGCACACCTGAAACCCCTTTCTTTGTGCAAGACATGAGCATCATTAGCAGAGAACTCTGCAAGGGCCATTCTTCACATAGGGCTCCACCCTACTGTTCCCTGCAAGAAAACACACACACACACACACACACACACACACACACACACACACACACAGTAGACATGCCTTTCTTACCACTGCTGAGAGATAAAGAAAAGAAAGAATAAATCATTGTAAACATTACTGTGAGTTCCAGTTTCAGAGGCTACGGTGATTGAATGCATAGCTGAAGCAATATGTGTGGCTCTAACTTTCTATTCCAGCTGCCACAGATTGCAAGGGAACTGCACATCAGCCCTTTACACTTCAACCTCCGAGAGCTCAGTTTTCTGTACCTGGTGGTCCATCCAGAAGGCTGGGAGGATTGTGCTCTCAGGAGAATGATTGCATCCATGCTGAAAGAACAAGGCCCTCTGGGTAATGTGCACATCCTGCCTCTGAGCAGTGTGGCTGACATTCTGTAGCCCAGTTGTCGATTGTACAAACCCCAGTAGACTACACAGTGAGGGGTTGCAGAGCCATCCAAGGCAATGGCCAGACCAAGCTAGGAAACGGAAAGCACAGTTCCCAGACAGGCTTGTGTCAAGCAGTAGTGGCAGGAGGTGTTTATAGAGTTAGATGCCTACCAGGCCCAGGCAGAGAGCCCTAAAGGAGGTTTGCAAGAGTGGGACACAGAACGTGGGGTGGAAGAGACACAAAGGCATCTGCATCATCTACCAAGACTGATCATTCTGCATGGGCCCAGAACCCAGTGTTCTCAGCACCTGCAATTGTCCAAACAAAGCCAGAGACCCTGAAACTTTTAATAGTGTAAAATCTCCAAGTATTAAACAGTAGCAACTAATTCACATTTCTTCTGAGTAACTTGAGAACCAAGGAAAACACATATAAAAAGAATAGTACATATATTTAAATATATATATTATTTACATGGGCTGATTAGCCCCCCCACCCACACACACACACTCATTTTGTGACTCTGATATACACCCTTTGTAGAAGCTCATACAAATACTTTTGTTCTTCTCCTGTACCTCAAGGCAGGTGCACTCCATTAAGTAGGCAGGACTACAAAGCACAAGGAACGGTCCACGCTGTCCCCAGCAGGGCAAGGCTGGTGGCATTCTGAATAGGGCTTGGGACTCGTCTGCACCCGGTCATTCAGAAAGAGTGCAGACTTTCCTGGCATGCACTTCCAGGCAGAATCTCCAGAGCATTCCTGGTAGGTCGCCTAGGAGCTGCATCTGCCTCTGCATAACACGCCACAGCCTCTGAGGGCAGAAGGGCTGGCGGGGAGTCGCTTAATGTGGCTGATGTCTGCTCACTGCTTGTCCGTGGCAGGAGGGAAGATTATGCCCTGATGGTCAGGAAAGCACCTTTTCACAGCACCACAAGGTGTGGGCCGGGCAGTTTAAATTCCAGCTTCACTCAACATTTGCTTTCATCAGATTGTCCTTTACATGTACTTGTTTATACATATTTATAAATAGACACGAATCTATTTAATTTAATCAAAATGTATTGACTACATGTATTTTAGTAAATATTGTTCTTTTATGTATTACATATTTATTTGGTTATACATAGATGATAAGTAGATGTAAATGTACTAAAATGCATCTATTTAAGTTTATTGTTCTTTTTATGTTGTATATTTATATTTATATATAGATACTAAATAGATGTAAGTATACTTGAACATATACATTTAAATATATAGGGTTTTCCATGTATTATATATTTGTATTCATACAGAGATATTTAATAAAAATATAAATGTTTAATTATATATATTTTAGGATATGTTGTTCTTTTTATAAATTATATATTTATTTTTATACATAGATATTAAATACATGTACATATAAACATATGTATATGGTTATATATTTGCCTATATTTATGCATAGATATTAAATACATATATTTCATATATTTATTTTTGTATACCAATGTTTTTCTTTTTATGTATTAGATATTTGTTTGTATTTATAGAAAGATATTAAAGTATAAATGAAAGTATATATAAACAAATGTTAAGCATACATTATTCCTTTATGCATGTGATATGTTTATAAATACTTATTAAAGAGCTAGAAGTAAGTAATATATTTAAGTATATGCATTTGTATGTTATATATCATATGGCATATATTAGGGGGTCTCTTCTGTTTCCTCACTAACATCTACAGGCTGAGCTCGAAACATTTCTCCAAGTGGATTTTTATACATTAAAATGTGATCAGCGAGGCTCAGTGGGAATCCAGTTTCTCTCCAGTTCCCTGATTCAGTGCCCTCTGATTTCAGGGACGAAAGTGGGGCTCCAGACAATCCCCCTGCAAGAGCTGCCAACGAAGCACCTGAAAATCCTTCACCAAAGGAGGACCACGGAGCAAATTCCTTTTATTTTCTGGTTAGTATCCATGTGTATGCACCACTGTGAGCGTGCTGCACCTCGTGTATTTGCAAATCCTGCTTAAGAATGCAAAGGTCCATATAGTGTCATTAAAACAAATGAGTATAACCCTTTGGTCATCTAGGTGAAAGCATTCTGTCGGGTTTTTTTTCAAATTGCTATTGCTATATATAAATGTAACATATAGCAATAACCATAGAAAGATACTGTGCCCTTGTGTATGGATAATTAAAATGGGAACATCTCCGGACTAAATTAAAATGTGTAAAAACCAAATCCTTATAGCATCCATGAAATTACAGAAGCTACAAGTGAATCACTAGCCCAGGGACGAAACATTTCTCTCATTACTTCATGAACCTCTTCCATGATCACAGTTTTACATTTTCACAAATCTACATGGTTCTTTTTATGTCACTAAATATCTCAGCTCACTTTTACTGCCCTCCTTATATATATGCTAGTTGGTAACAGCACGCAAATAGTCTCCAATCATTTCAGAGAAACCAACCCTTTCAGTGCTTTTGATGACACTTACTGCCACAAATTATGAACTAAAAATTTGAGTAAGATAGGAGGAGATAAATTCTATCTTTATGAACATTTAAAAAAATGCATGCTTTCCAGCATCAGAATATCACAACCCACAGGTCATAATCTATGAATTAGGAAGAGCTGAATACCTGAAGACGTGTACACAGATTTTTTGCCTTAACCCATGACCCACACAATCTGTGTGATTCCCCTCAATGGAGAGCTCCGATATGCCCTTTTCTCCTCTGTACTTTGAGCGTAAGAGGTGTTATTACCCATAACTTTTTATTTAAAGGAATTGTGCAGCTGGGAAAATGAATGAATTTAATTATCAATGCAGTGTGAAAAAAATCATTAGAGCAAGGGCCTGGAACACCACATATTAAAAATAAACAAAGGCTATTAAAAAACAGTTCCAAAAAAGAATGTCAGTTTTTCTTCAATTCTTAAAATGTAAATACCAAAAAGAAAACCACATGTAAACATCTATAGTTACAGAAGAAATTACTCTTTAAGAAAATGTTAAATGACTGACTGGATCATTTAACTTTAAATCTATACTTTATGCGGCAGTATAGGAAGGTCATTTGATTGCTATGCATAGAAAAATGAGAATTGTAATATGTTCTCAAAGTTTCACCTTCATAAGACAAAATTTTCATTATAAAATTTTATTTAATGGTGAGCACTCGGAACTTCTTCCTCAACTGTACAAGATGATGCTTATGTTACCAGACAGCAAGCTTGTCTTTGACTTTTGAAAGACAGAATAACTATGTCTTTTAACTAAATTTTGAAAATTACTTTGTATTAGTATTCGCTCCATGGCTGGCTTATAAAGGAATCAATTTAGCTGGAGCGTTCAGGGAAAATAATAAGCAAAGATGCCTCAAAAAAGCTTTCCTGGTTGGCAACAGCTGTCTAGAAGAAGCATGTTTTCCAGGCAAACGGGGATGTTTGAGGGGATCAAATTGGACATGAAGGTGCACAAACTCCAGAAGCTTCTTACAGCCAGGCCACTTAAAAAAGTCCAATGTGAAGGAATCCAGGCAAGATGGATGGAGGCTCAGCTATTTTATAACAGATGAGGCCACAGGACAACACAGCCAGCAAGGAGAGGGTGCTGGATCTGTGGTTGCCTATCTGAGGCAAATCCCACAGCATCGAGTTCATGGGAGACAAGCCAGTTCCACTCAGGAGGGGGAGACAAAGATGCCCTCATCGCTATCAGCTCAAGGTTGCTGACTTTCTCACTGTAGCCATGAAAGTTGGGACCCTGCAATAAAGCACAGACATTGAAGAGCATGCAAAGATGCCCATTGCCACAGAAACAGAGTTATTTCCAGGCAGTGAAGAATTTCATCTACAGTCAAAGAGAAAATAGCCCAGGAGTTGCCATGCATCTTCAACTATATTCCAGCCCCCCAGTGGACCAGACTTGCCGTTTTGTAACTGAAAAGTAAGTTAAAACCCACACTGACAATAGTCATTAGCCAGTATCACACAGTCCTACTTGATTTTGCCAAAAGCTTAATTTGTTCAGCTCTCTGTTCTCCACTGGGCTTCCCAATGCCCCTCTGGAAGATCACCTTCCAACAGAATTCAACAGCATTTAACTGGTCTTCCCAGCTTTCTTCCACTTGGGTCCTGCGTGGGTCATTCTCCAGTGGCAACCACCAGAACTGTGTGTAGCACCTGCTAATCCCTTACTGAGCCTCGGCAGCCCCATCTGTAAAACTAGGAGATTAGATAAAAGCACCTGGAGGTACATGGAGTCCTGGACCCCATAAATGATCTTAGCCCTACTGATCAAGCCCTACTTGCAATTTTAAAACATTCATGGGCCAACTCAAGGATCATACTGGAAAACCAGGCTAAAACCTCTAAGCTAACTCACCTATGAGTTTAGTGTCAAAGAAACTGAGGCCCAGAGGAGAGGCTAGCCACCCAGGTGAGTCCCACAGCCACCCAGAGGTTGATATCCAAGCTGGGATGATATCTGGCTCCCTATTTTCCAGGCAAGGGTCTTTCTTCGGGCTGAGACCCTCTGCACCTACTTCCTTCTTGTGAACCATCTTCCAGTTCCACAGACACTACCACCTTTCCAACTCCCCCAAGTAGCAGTGTGATATCTGAGCCCCACATCAGTCTTATTCCAGAGTTGCTCTCCCAGCTGGGGTAGCGACATAGGGAAGGAGTGAGGAAGGCAAGATATATAGCCAGAAAAGGCAACATGGGTCCCTAAACACCAGTACCATCCAGTAAGCCCTGGATAGCCACACCTGAGGAACAGGAGGAAGTAGGAAGAGACAGCCAAGAGGAGTCACCTGTGCCTCCCATGCAGAATAATGGCCCTAAACTGCTGTTTCAAAATATACTTTGGGTGTCTTTAAAAAAAAAAAAAAAAACGTGGAGGAGGAGGAGGAAGAGGAAAAAAAAAAGGATGCTCAGGCTAGATAAATTCAGAATGATTTGAATACATTACTGTAGTTAAGTTTAGTACATAAAGTACCAGGGATGGTTCTGCCGTGCATTTCAATGAGGCCCAAAATAATGAGACTCTGGCTGGGCTGTTGCAGCTTCGTCAGAGCGATTCTGCCCTAATAAGTGGAAAGGAGGTGTCCACGGCTCCCTGCCTATGATTGTGCTCTTGGGATTTGGCCCAGCCTCCCTCAGAGGGGAAGGCAAACTCTGAAGAGGAGAGAAAGCAGGCGATTGAGATGAGAGGTTGAACACCTGCAGCAGAGGACGAGCTATGTAGGTCATTTCCAGGCCTGAACTAGCTGAGGAGTCTATCAAGGTGCAGCTGCAATGTGTCCTCTGCAGCATCCAGGTCTTCCCAAGGACTGAGGGAGTAAACATAAAACCTCGGCAGCAGGAAAGTAGCTGCTGACCTCCTAGCAAGCCCCTGTCTATGTCTCTACCCCTACCCATGATCACCAGAGAACACGGAACAATGACATGAAAGAAGGGACTCAGAGGGCTCCTATTAATCCTTCCAGGATCCAGAGAGAGGGGTGTTAGAGAAGGAAGGAGGAATGGGGACAGAAGAGAAAAGGCAAAAGAGGAGGGAGAAAGATAGAAAGAGACAAACAGACAAAGATTCCCAGCTATGTCACTTGGGACCCTGAATGGAGAGGTGAGCTGTGTGGCTTTCTCTAGCACTTCAGGGTCCAACAGGCTAAATCTGTAAGAGTGACTTAACTGTCACCGATGAGTCAAGTGCTCCAGAAAACATCCCTGATGCCCAGGTTGTAAGGGAAGAGAGGTGAGGCATGTTTCAGATAAGGGACTCCAGGAAACATGGTGGGCCTCTGTGAGGACTGTGCTGCCATCCGATATCTGACTCCATGGGCAGCCACTGGGCATTCACAAGGCTGGAACAGACAGAGCCATGAAGGCGCACAACCTGATCTCTCACCAGGGACAGAGCGAACCGTCTTGTCCCCTCAGTCCCCAGTCAGGGGAGCTTGGAGTTCCTCTCACAGGGGCCTAGCAGATGCTGGGAGCTTGAAGATAGGAGGTGAAGATTCCTAGACTCTGTGTACAGGAAACCTGCAGGCTGGGAGCCCACCTCTCAGGAAGAAAGTATAAATAGTTAAATCTATAGAATCAGGCTCCTTTTCTGTTCTCTGGATATAACTTGCTCCTGGACTTCTGTGAATAGTTAACTGAAAAGCTGTTGGAGTGGACATCTGTTGTTTTTGCCTGCCCAGCCGCTTTCCTCCTTTACTGGAAATAGCATCCTGATTTTCCTTGAGGAATCACTCCTCCCCCAAGCCCCATCCATGTGGTCTCTCGTGGAGCCGAGCCCACCCCTACCCCCAGCTCCAAGGATAGGCAAATGACCCAGACCAGGACAATGAGGACATTACACCCAACTGGCCAGCTCAGGAGTAGAGAGGACCTAAATTAGGAGCAGCCTGACTCAATGACAGGTCTTTGTGTAAAGAGAGAATCTTTTTACTCGAGTCCCTCAGAGGATAGAAGAATGGCTGAGGCTACAGGCAGCCATCTTGCCACCACAAAGAGAGAGGCCAGTCTGCCTGGAAATGGAGTTGAGACAGAGAATATCAAAGCTGAATCCTGCTGACAGCATTCTTCCCCCTAGATCCAGCCATTCCTAAAGCTGTCCCCTCACACCCACCCAGAGATTTTCATTTACAGGAATGAAGCTAATCTGTGGTTTGATAAATTTATCTGACTTGAGCTTCTTGCTATAACCTTAACTAAGACAGTTGTTCACTGGTGAAGTGATAGATACATAATGTAGTTTAGCCCACTAGTGCTGCTATAACAAATTATTTGGGACTGAGAAATAAAAATTCTTTCTATCACTGTTCTTGAGCCTAATATGTCCACCATCAAGGTGATTACCAGTTGGATTGGTGGGGGTTCTCTGCTTCCCAAATGGCAGTTTCTTGCTGTGTTCTCTGGAGAAGACCACTAAATCATCTTCACACAGTGGAAGAAAGAAGGACAAGGGAAAAGAACATTGTGTGGTGCCTTTTTATAAGGACCTTAATTGCCTCTTGAAGGCCCCGCCTGTTAATTATTTCAGTGAGTATCAAGTTTCAACACCTGAATTTTGAAGCCACATGTAAAACTACAGCATAAGAGTTCCTATAAAATCACAGAATCAACAGGAGGCAGAAGAATCACCTCTGGGTACCATGGTCTCCAAAAAGCAGTATCGGTTGTTCTGTTGCATTTTGGGATTCACTGTGACTGAAGAGCTCCTTCCCCAGGAATATATCAAGCTGTGAAGTATTCACAGTTTTAAAATTACTCATCAGGAGCTGGATTTTTTTTCCCTCCTCTGCTACCTTAGTTACTGATTATTTCCAGATCCATCAGATACATAAACTCTTGTTTTTAAAATGCAATCAGCACACCCACGCACCCATCTATAGATAGTGAAGAATAGGTAGCTGAAGCCCCTGGAATGTAAAGCTATCACGCAAGATGGGATGGATAGCATTACAAATGTACACTCAGCAGGAAAATACTATTTAGCTGGTAATTCAAGCTGGGGATGAATAATCATCTCATTTTGAATAATGAACCAAGAAAAGCACTGCTATTTGGAAAAACTCGGGGTCCATTCTTGTGTTTGAAAGCCTGGTGTGTCTGTGTCACTCTGATGCAGAAGGTCACCGCCTCTTCCAGAGAGACCAGGCCACCGTCTCCAGTCAGCCAGTCACAGCCAATTGGAGAGCATGCAAGCAGACTCCTCAGTCTGCAGTGTCTCAACTGGCTCCAGTAGTTTGGGAATCCATCGGGGACCTCTGATTTCTCCAAACACTGGCTTTGCAGAAGGGCAGAGAGTGCACAGCTCCGGCCAAGTTTAAAAGCCCCATTTGTTGATTTCCTCTCTTCTTTGTACATTGGGTCCTATCCCTGGAACTGCTCATGGCCAGGAGATGCAAGATCTTTGGAGACAGAGATTCTTCCAACATATCCTGACAGGGCTCCAGAAAATGCAGAAGTGAATTGCCAGCAATGTTCACAAAGAGTGTACAAGGACTTCATCAATGTGGTAAAACATCTTAGAAGAGAAATCCATGCAGAACCCCATGACACCTGATCTTGCTGACCCTGACCGAGCTTGAAGAAGATTGCTCCCTTCATAGGTATGAAAGTGATCCATTGCATGTCACCTACACTTTGATCTCCTTTTTTCCCCTAGTACCAGGGATTGAATTCAGGGTCTTTGTACTGAGGCATATGCTCAGCCCTTCTTATATTTTAGTTTGAGACAGGGTCTCACTCAGTGGCTAAATTGACCAGACCTGGGTCAAACTCGGAATCCTCCAGCCTCAGCACTCCAAGAGTGTTAGGATTTCACATTTGGCCTTTGATCTCATTTTTATACATAGTGACCAACGCACTTGACACTATCCTCTAGTCTCAGTGGCTGAGTCACCACCCTTTTCAAGAAAAGGGTATCCTCAGTGGGGTCCAATATCTTGATCCAGGAGCCACAGAGCTCATCCCAAAGCTAACCCCTGCCAGACCAAGGAGCCTGAATTATCCATACATTCAAACAGTTGCCCTAGGCCAGTGATTGTCAATCTTTTAATGCTTTCAAAATGATGACAAACAGCCTACTGCTGCACGCTGTCATGAGTTTGTCACCACTGTCCTAGGCTGAAGCCATACACATCTAAAAGCAAAAATCTCATCCTCCACAGGAAGCTTTGAAACTTTTTTCCCATGAAACACTGACCTAATCTTTGCTTGGAGACTGCTATTTACATTAAAATTGGTCACATAATGAAAAAAAAGTAGTTCATTAATATGCTAAGAAGTGCTAATTTGAACATTGCCGAAAAGCAATTGCAAATTCCATTTTGCAACTTGCAAATGTGATGCAGTGCAAATTAGGGCTGATGGACCCATCTTCAGACATTCAAACTTCATCTGGATGCTTCCAAGCCTCCCCACCACCACACACACACACACACACTTCATGCCTCAGCTACAGAGATAAGTTTCAGGACCCATAGGGGTAATGTCACTTGCATGGAGAAGAGTAGGCTTCCAAAAATGGGTAACCAACTACTGGCTCTACACCAACATCACCTGGGTCAGAAGAAGGTAATCACTAGGCAGTTGCTGAAATGACCCAAAAGAAAAGAATAGAAATGACTCCAAAGTTCACCATTTGACTTCTGAAAGATGCATCTGGAGCAGATACACACTTTTTACACAACATAACCCACCCCAGCCTCAGCATCTGCTCCCAGCGGTGACAACTGACTGCTGCAGTGCTCTAGTGACCAAAGTAACTTACAGTATAGCTCAAGGCACTCTTCCCACAGGGGGCTCCATGAGAATCAGAGTCAACTTTGGCAATTGGTGTTCCTCCTAGGGGCCACTCTTGGTCAAAAAATAAAGCTCTGGGAACCATGCCAGCCTCCGTTGTCCCTTCTGTCTTCCTACCAACTTCCCACTGCCTACACAGATGATGGAGCTGATGGAGTCAGAGCCTAAATGAAGTTAGGCTCCAAAGGCAACTACTAGCATGTTGGTGTAGGGTCAAAAATGCCTTCAAAAGACCCTAAGGACAGTATCATATTAGAAACCAATACACCTTCTCCAGGTGAGTACACGCATTTGATTTTTCCTCCATATTTGGCTGGCTGGGCTTTCTTTAGATGAACGCAAATAAAGTGGTTGGCTTGCTTTGGGAACTGTGTTATTTGATTTTGGTTTTAATTGCAGCGTGTATCTTTAAACACATAAAAATCCATGCTACATGGGTAGATGGTCCAGTTCTAAGGGCCACCTCCCAGAGTCTCTAGTAGTATTAATTGTCAAGGTCTTCCAGCTGCAAGACCAGCAAGGAATCAGCTCCTGGGGTCTTCACACCACTCCAGATTATTTTCCTGATGACCAGCTTCCCTGCTTGGCTTCCACCCTCAGGGCAGTTGTGTCCTATCCTGACTGGGTACTAGTCTATGTCTTCCTCCCTCTCTTTTTCCTCCCTTCTCCCCTCCTCTCCTTCTTCCCTTCCTCTTTCCTTTCTCCCTTCGTTCCTTCCTTCCTTCAATGTAAGTTATCATTCTGCTTACTCGAAATACTACCCAAAATTCAGGATTTAAATGAAGAGTTTCATTTGGTTCACATTCCTAGGGGATTCAGTCCATGGTCAGCTGGCTCCAAGGTAGAAATTTCATGGTAAAAAGGAGCGATGGGAGAAATGTGCTTAGTTAGCCAGAAAACAGAACAGGGGTACAATGCCGGAAGAAGAGGCAAAGACTAAGCATAGACCTCAAGGTCACACCATACCCACACACCCAGAAGTGTGTTCCACCAGGCCTCCATTCTGGTTGACACTCCCTCCTAACCCCCATATTTCCTTTACTCCCCTCTCCCTCCTCATTTCCTTCTTTTCTTTCCTTCCTCCTTCCTTCTTTCCTCTCTATTTCCTTTTGTTATTTCTTCATTCCTTCCTTCTTACCTCACTCCCTTCCCAAAGACTATGCAGAAAACAAAAGGATCAAGTAATGAGATGAAGAAACCTGGATCATGCAAGCATCAATCCATGAGCATTCCTCCTGGACCCAGTAATAAAGTGAATACATGGGCACCTACATCTACGGTATCTAGAAGAGGACTAAAAATTTGGTCCTGAGCTTCCCATGGGGCGAAAGCAAACTGGGAAACAAAACCCATTGTGAAACACTTTTCCACATAACTGAAAAGGCACAGGTGTGCTTATGCTACAACCAAGGCCTACTAGAAATATCTCCAATGGGTCCGCTGTAAAGGATCAGAATATCCTCAGTTTGCAACTACAACAGATTTTAAAGAATGCATTTGTCAGGTCAGCTTCCTGAAATGTCACTTCACAGAAGCCCATGACAATGCAGAAAACAAGTCTTTGAGGCCTCTTCCTGGTCCCAAGCCAGGGCCTGACTTATACATAGTTTTCATAGCCCTCCTTCTCCCACCATACCCAGGAGAGCCCACACCTAAGGACAGAAAGCAGACAAGGAAACTCATGTGCCACAACCTAGAGTAACCATGGATGAGTCTCACCATGAATGTGCAGTAGAATCGTCCAGGTCTCACCCCAGAAATTCTGATTTGATCTGGTGTACCACATAGATTTGGAGGGGGCTTGAAGTTGCAGGACAGTTTTGCTATGCAATCACGATTGGGAGCCACTCACTAGAGCATGGAAATCCTCAGTGTGAATACAGACCCATTGAGAGAAAAGCATCTTCTGGAAGACTGAACAGAAGAAGTCTGTAGCTACTGGACAGCGGCTTCCACCAGGGATCCAGTCCCCTGCCCTACCTTGCTGAGTTCTCCCAGGACGGTACCTGCTCATAAGGCACCTGTGCCTGCCACCAGGAATAACTGCTTGTCCTTTTGAAGTTCTTAACTGACTTTGGATGCCAGTTACAGCCTGTAATTAGAATTCACTGCAACTCCAGGAGCATGCAGCCCATCAACAGCCCAGGATCCCACGGCCTCGGCATGGTCCTGGTGATTTAAAACCTCAGAGGACAGATTTGCCACACCTAGCATGCATCTCAGGGTGGGTTGCCCCCTCTGAAGTCCACAGAGTAGGAAGTGAATTACGGCCTCAGACACAAGACTGAGAAGTTGCAGGAGGAAGTCACAATTATGCACCAACATCGATGGGCAATTTGCAGAGAAGGTGACAGGGGGAACTAAATCTGTCTCCCCTTTGTCCTTCAAGTCTCCTTTGGGAAAACTCCCAGCACCTAGCCTGCCAAGTCACAGCCTGCAATGCCTGCAGCCTGCAAAAGAAGGGAGCTCACCTGAGACCCTTTCTCACAACGCCATGACGGAGACAGCATAATTAGTCTTTACTTTCACAAGTACTAAACACACTTAAATTAAAAATACATCTGTCCCACTCACTTTACTGCCGCATAGATCATAGCATGTAAATACATACTCCACTTGTCTTTCTCTAATCATTTACTTTATATTCTCATGTTGGTCAATAGGGCATGCACCACTTTCCTGTGTATCTCAGTATCATTAATATTCTTGAAAATTTATAGGTTCTCGTGGAAGACACAAAGAGGGCTACTGCTGATAGCATAGGAAACAATTGGAAAAAATCTGTGACTTATATGCTTGATTTAATCCTATTTGTCCGATAAAATATTTAAGCAAGTGTTATTGTCAGGAAAACCAAGAGTTAGTCATTTGATGAAGAGCTTTCAATGATGAGGATCATGAAAATAGTATCAAATTTGGAGTCGGAAGACTTCACGGTAAGGTCTGGTTCTAAAGCATCACGCTGTTCAGAGTTGAGGGCTTGGTGTCCTCTGTGAACTGGGAACACCCTCACCTCACCTCTCATACCACCGGGGGGATTAGTAGGCCCCCTACTAAGCAAGACCAGCTAGCATGTAAAGCAAGATTGGGCAGGAAACAGAAATAACCTGGGGGAACCACAGAGGCAGTGTGGGCTTCAGGTGTCGGCTTGATGGAGGAAAGAAATGAGGGTCAGGGAGGAAAATCCTGGAGTCCAGCAAGCACAGGACCCTCAGAGAAAGGGGCCCTTGACAAGACTGCTGCTGTAGAGGAACACAGGAGCCATCAGATATGTGGTCCTGAAGCAGGCAGGACATTTGAGATGCCCCCCCACTTTGTCCTCTGGTTTCCTTTGAATGGTACCCCATGACCACATCCAGGCAGAGCTGGTCATCATAGGCATCCAACTGGATGACCCTCCTGGGACCTAGAAAAAGACAGAGAAAATGAGTAGAGTTGGGGGTCAAAACCAACCAGAGGCCCCTGAAGAGCTAAAATCTCTATTCCATCCCAGAGAGAAAAATGCACTCCTTCCATGTAAGGGGCTTTCAAATGCTTTGGAATTCAGTTCCCTCAAGAAGCCAGTAAAGAGCAGAAGAGAGGGGAGAATGGTTCCAAGACAAGCAGAGACTGGTGAGACCATCCGGGAGGAAGCTCAGTGCTGTGCATAGCAAAGGCTCACAACTGAAAGGTTACCTGTCCTCAATGGGGTCTCCAAGTACTTTGGACAAGGACCCTGCTGTGCTCATCAGGCGGCCCCCACCTCACTCTTCTTGACCCTGAAATGCAGCTAGCATTCAGAGAAAGGCCATGGAACAGCAGAAGAGGGACAGGGCCAGCCTGTGCCCACCACAGTGAACAGCCTGTCTCTCAGTGTGTCTCTGTTGCTTTTCTGGCTGACATTTTAGTGTCAATGAAGAAAGGTGACATCTAGGGCAGTTCTGAGCAGCACAGATACCCTGCAACATCTGAATGCATGTTTCACCCTGGAAGTCCTCAATAAATGACCTATAGTGTTGTACATTTCATTTTAGGAGGACATTCCAAGCTGTTAATGTAGCCCAAGTCTCTGTTTGGCAGTAAAGAAACTGGGACTCAAAGAGAGGGGGTGACTTGCTCAAGACCACAGAGATTCTGGTCCAGCACTCCTGATCCCCAAATGAGCTGGGTCCACATGGAAATCATGGAAATGAGAGGGACCTTTTGTCAGGACATGACAAAACCAAGAGCACAGATGTTTCACCCCTGTTCATCTAGCTGTGTGAGGGTGGGCAAGATAATTCATTTTCTAAGCCTCAGTTTTCTCATCTGTAAAGTGGATTCTTATCACCAGGCCTATCTCACAGAGTTGTTAAAAGAATGAGAGCATGTAAAGTGCTTGTCACAGACTAAGCAACACAAAAACTTCCATTTTTTGCCAGTTCATCAGAATATCACTGTGACAAAGACTAGCTGTGTTCTGTGTTTTCTTAGCCAGACTGAGCATCTGTCTCTTGATGGGCCATGGGATGCAGCTGAATTAGCCAAGAGCAAAGCTCCTGCCATCTCTTTAGGAGAAGTAAAATATGTTAAATTATCACTTTTGGGATGAGGAGAACAAAGTCCGCAGAGGGAGAACAGAAAGAAGAAAGACCCTGGGCATGGTAGGACATGATTATAATTCCAGTATTGAGGCAAAAAATAAAAAGTTCAAACCCAGTCTGGGTAGCTTAGCAACTTAGTAAGACTGTGCATCAAAAAAAAAGAAAGAGAGAGAGAAGAGAAGAGAAGAGAAGAGAAGAGAAGAAAAAGAAAAGAAAAGATGGGGATATTTCAGTGGGCACATTCTGGGTCCAATCAATATAAGAGAGAGACAGAGACAGAGAGACAGAGACAGAGAGAGAGAAGGAGAAAGAGAAAGTGAAAGCTAAAGAGAAAAAGAAGGCAGGAGGGAGTGAGGCAGGAAAAGATGGGGAAGGGAAGGGATGCAGGAATGTGCTGTTCCAACTACTGGCCTGGTCTTGGGCAACCCTATGAGCCTACCACATGTCACCAGCACCCAGGAGGCTGAAACAGTAGCACTCTGACTTTAAATACCAAACTCCAAATACTGGAGCCCCATTGGCTTGATTCTAGAATTCAGCTCTCTCCTCTTACCCTCTGCAAGTTTACTCAGTTTTATCCCAAGGAGTTTTCAGTGGAACTTTTTCAAACACTCATAAATGGCTCTGTAAACCCACTGCAGATCCTCACAGCAGTGGCCATATCCTTCCTCTTTTCTGCTCCTTGCCCAGATCTGTTTCCATGGAAACAGTGGAATGACGCCCTGAACCAAGGCGCTGCCTCCAACCCTCCAGGGGGCACCAAAGCAGGACCTCTAATAGTGTTGAGGAGGGGGAAAGTGTCTGGGCCACACTCTTCATTGAGGCCCTTCAATATTTTCTTGCTTCTTCTCTTTCAACAGTCTCCGGGCCATCCCCCATTCTTTCTGCCCTGTACCAGAGAGGTTAGGAGCGCTCCACTATCTAGCTCCTACATAGAACAGCAGGACTCAGCTCCTGGAGATGCTGAATCACCAGGGAGCAAGGAGCTCCAGCATCCACTGAGACCATGGCCAGGGACTACCCATGGGCCAGAGGATACAGATTTCAAAAAGAAAAGGAAAAAAGAAAATTAAAGAAAAGAATAAATTAGGGATTTAGCTCAGTGGCACAAGTGCCTGCCTGGCAAGCACGAGGTCATGAGTTCGACCCCCAGTACAAAAAAAGAAAAAAAGAAAAAAAAATCCCCCAAGAAAAAGAATAAAATTGCTATTGCTTTTGGATGAAATATCCTGATAATCACAGGAAAGGAAAACTTGAAACCATAATCATAATCATCTTTGGTCTTTGCTGATATAGACCTGGCCTAAGGCTTAAATTTAAACCCATGGTGACTCTAAAAACTATATGAGTAGTTCATTTTCTAGCAAAACTGCCATACAGGGAAACAAATAATTTAAGTAGGGACAATGTTTCACCAGTATGCACATATTAAAAGTTTAAAAATCAAAATCCAGGGAAAGCCAGGGAGCAAAAGAAAGAAAAACAAACTTTGGCGCTTTTGTTTATTTCATTTCTTTTAGCTGGAAAGATCGCTCCATTCTGAAGCTGTTCACAGTGCCAGGGGAGGAATCCTCTTTTCCTCCAGAAGAGGGAGCAAACAAGGGGTCCCTTCTCCAGACAAAGTCAAAGTGGAAGACCCTCTGTGAACGGGTAGAGGGGGGATTCAAAGGGAATGAGACCCAGCCAGAGAATCACAATGGACATTCTCGGAGGCTAAGACAGAAGGACCACAAGTTCGAGCCCAGGGATGGCAACTTAACCACCCTGTGAAAGCTTGTTTCAAAACAAAAAGTGCTGGAGTAGTGTGAAGGCTCAGAGTTCAATCCCCAGTACAAGAAAGAAAGAAAGAAAGAAAGAAAGAAAGAAAGAAAGAAAAGCAAAAGGAAAAAACTGACAACTGGCAATTGTCAGTTGTCAATCTAGAGGATGGATTTATCCTCTAGAAAAGTCAACAAATGTTTGTTGACATCAGATTCCTGTAATGAGATCTACTTTCTAAATCCAAGAACATTTTAGTACTTTCAGGTGATAATAGTCTATCTTCTGAGTATTTCATTTAACATATAGGTTATAGATTATTGATCACTCAGGACCCATACCACAGCCGCTCTTTCAGTGTCAGAACGAGAGCTACTGTGCCCCAGCTCAGCCTTTTAACTATGAGTCATCAGACATTTGCCAATACGGAGCAATTACTCATCATCAAGTTATCCCCCGCAAGTTTGTCAAGACTTTCAACTGGGAAATACATGTATGTGCCTTCACGGGGCAGCACTCTAGATACGTGAAGTTAGCAAGAAGCATTCAGAGCCACTGCTTTGAATTCTGTTTTAATATATACGAACCACAATGAGGCTAATATCTCCATTCTGTGAACCTGCCAACAGATAGAAGTTGCCACATTATTGTGGTCTGTTTCAGAGGACAAATAAAGTATGTTGCTGCTCTCAGTGTTCTGCAGAGCACGCCACGCTACAGACAGAAGTGTTTCAAGTCAACACAATATGAAAAAATTCAAAATAAAATGAAAAGTGTCTGAAAACAAACCAACATAAATATACAGCAGTCCTGTTAATTATGATTATTTATGATCATAAGAACTGGCATCATTACTGTGGTTTCCTTTCCAAAATCTCACAAACTTGTTACTATACAGCAGTTTTGGAGTTCTATAGGCTTAAAAAGGTGGTGTGCTCCCCGCAATAGTCATTTTTGGCAGGGATGACACATATGCGTCCTGGGTGCGAGGGCTGTCTTGCACACATACACACTCACGTGTGATGTGGACACACAATAAAAACTGCACGGACCTCCCAGTGTCCCCCACTATTAAACCACTGGTAATGCATCACAGATGTCCCTGATGAGCCCTGCCAATCTATTAAACAAAGTGCTCTAGTCGCCTGTGAGGGGCCTGAAGAATGATCTAGAAATCCATCCCCGTGGGGGAAACAGCCAATGGAACATCACCCACAGCACTGAATATTTCATCAGGGATGACAGGACTCTTCTCTCCACCATCCCCCGCTCCCGTACCCCGCCTGCCACTTGCTCCCCCCTTTCCCGATTTTTTTCCTCCAAGCACTTGACAACTAGTCACGGCCACATCACTGCCGCCCCGCTGTCCTTGCGAGCTGACCTCTGCAGTGCGCGGTGCCCAGTGGTCATGCTGTCCTCGTCTCTCTCCAACCACATCTGACAGGAGACGTGGCGCTTGCGGTACCTGAGACGCCCTGGGACTACACAGGTAAACCAGGGAGTCCGTGTTGTCTCTGGACTAACAACAGAGGGAAAGACATGACATCTCCAGCCAGGAGCCCACGTCCGAATATTCAAAAGTTTCATCATGCGGGTGATGAGGGTAACCTCTCAGCCTTCTGGGATGAGGCCTGCAGGAGGCAGGAGGGGGGCTAGGAGGGGCACCCGACCCTGTCCTCAGTTAGGGCAGGAGCATGCAAGTGCAACGGGGTAGCTCAGGGCTCCGGACAGAAGCACATCAGCCCTGCCAGGCAGGCACCAGTCTCCTAAGACCTGAGTGGCTCCTGGGACAGCTAGGAAGCCAGCTCTTTTGAAGGGCCACACTTGCCCCCTGGCGCAACCAAAGGAGACAAAGAAGGTTTATTTCTCTGAGAAAGGAACTAGCTTCATTAAAAATCACAAGGTAGTTTTGAATTGCTATATTCTGTTGCAACTCCTTTTTGGTGAAGTGTCGGAGTGGAGAGAAACATGAAGTATTTTGACTGAAATAAATGCTTTCATGAAAAACAGAGAGCCCTAGAGAGCATTCTAAGACTTGAAGAACGTCATACTATTTTAAGCAGGTGACAGTAATGTCACTGTCTGAGAGGTTAGGGTATTTTTTTCTTAGACTTACAAGAGGGAAAAAAATAAGTTTGCTTCAAGGGGAGAAAGTTAAGCAAAGAAGCGCACTTCTCACTGCATGGATAATTCATGGACTGCCATGACATATTTCTCTGCTCTTAGTCTTTGACAAAACTAACCAGTTCCATCATGAAGCGGAGGTTTGCTAGCCCTGAGCAGAAAACAAAACGAAGCACAAACACACTTTTCCAGTCACTCCGACTTTTCCAACTTTCACTACACCGCCTGCATTTCCATGGCTGCAACACACTGGTTCACAAAACCATTTCAGCCTTCCCTCTGTTTACTGTGAGCCATGAAGGTTGGGCACAAACAGACATGCTTTACCCAACCTTGAGCTCAAAGCTTGAAGAAGATTTTTCATCCCCTTGATTTTCCTGTATTCCCTTGGTAGTACTGAATAACCAACATAAAGGTAGGCAGCATTTTGAAGTACTTATCTAACACTCTAGGCATTCATGGAAAACTTTCCTTTCCATAAATTCAAAGCACTAAAGAATATAGAAAGAAGTGTTGCAGAAATCGCATTAGGAGACACTCTAGGACCACATCAGCTTCCTAGTATTCTCTTTTCTCTTTTCTTCTTCATGCCCTTTTGTAGTTCTTCGAGAAAGATTCTTGGCAGGGTGAACAAATCATGTTGCAGCCCCAGTAACTGGGTTCCATTGTAAGCTCATGGAGCTAGAGCAGATGAGGACACCAGCTCAAAGGGACCTATACCAGAGTTCTCATTCTGTTGGGTCTACTGCTTATTTTCCTGTGCCCAAATACAGCCTGTCTCATAAGAGGAAAATACACTACCCACTCCTAGAGCTCTACAACAGCACCTGCAAGAGAAGAAAAAAAGAAAGGGAAGTGATTCCATTCTGAGCTCAGGAGAACATCCAGGAAATGACCAGAATAGAGGAAAAGTAATCCAGAAACACCTCTGCCAGCTAAGCTGTCACTTCTGGGTTAAAACCCATATTCCTGGAAACACATTAATGTTGGATGAAGCTGCACTTTCATGGCTGACACCCAATTATCAATCCTTAGAATACTGGGCTCCCTGGACAGCACTGTCACCCTAGCTGCCTCTTTGTGGATGGAACCATTCTTTTGATGGATTTAAGTTAATAGGATAGACTTTGGAACCCCTCAAAGAGCTCTTGCTATGTTGGAAACACACACACACACACACACACACACTCATTCAACTACTTGCCATGCCTTCTCCACCTAGGTATCCACAGCCCTGATGTCACTCAACACTCAAGAATCTCAACCACAGGAATAGAATTTTCATCTAAAAAGTCCTCAGCATCCCCAACAAACTATGATGGAAGAAAACAATATGCTTTGACAACCTATCCAGTATCTTTAAAGTTAGCCCCCAAAATGCAACAAGAGTGAATCAAGATGACATAGCTCTGTTGGCTTTGGGACTTCAGGACACTGTATTGCCTGCTGCAGCAGACTGCAGCCCCTCTAACACAGAAATGATGGTGGTCTGCCACATACACACACAGGCCATCAGCCTGGGAAGAAGACACCCCCACTCAGAACTGAGACACAAAGGAGCATCGCTGTGCAGGGAGGCCGAGGCTCCTTGGGGATTTAATAATGTGGAACTAGGTCCTACAGCACTAAGTGTAGAGCAGAGGAGAGTTTCAGATTGGCCTGAAAATGAATTCCAACCCAAGCCAAAACTTCTGCACCACGGGTTCTCTCCAGGGCTTGAGGGACTGCCTTCACACTCTCTCTCACCTCACTCCCCTGGCTAGCCAGATGCCAGGTTGGGTCATCAGCTCCTTTCCCGAGTTTCTCAGAAAAGCTGCTCTTCTTGATCCAGACCACCCATAGGACTGTTGTCTGTGTGCACCAAGTTTTCAGTTGGGTTCTACGCCAGTTGTTGGGAGCATCCTCGTGGAGCAGGTTCCAATCTCAGCAGATACTTGCAATTTGAAGGCTGAACTGCTAGCAGATGTTAGAAGCATCTGTGTGAGGCTGGTGCTAGAAGGAAAGAGCCCCCCACCAAGGCTATGGGCCTACCCAGACCTTCCTAAAGGGGAGAGATTTGGACAGAAATGCCAGTAGCAAAGAGGAGGCAGCCTACTACATCTGGGTAGGGACATGAGCGAGTGCAGAGGTCCTAAAGGAGCACCAAGATTAATATGCTCAAAGTACACAAGATCCTGTAGCTGTAGGAGTGAAGAGGGGAGAGAACAGTAGGGACAGAGGGCAGAGAAAGTGACAAAAATTAGGTCACATAAAGCCTTATAGATCATGGTCAAGAGACAATATTTTATTTTAAATAAATCAAATTTTGAGCAGGTGAGCAAAACTCTCCTTTGCCAAACAGACCACTGGGATGTCACTGAGGAAACAAACTGGGAATGGGAAGCAGGTCATAAGGCTTCCTGTCCTGGGCAAGTAGTGACAGCAGGTTGAGCACAGTGAGCTCAAAATAGGTGAAGTAGAATTAATAGGTGAAGCAGACATAGCAGCCATGTGTTTAGAGGTTAGTCAGCTTTCCATTATTGTGAAAAACACCTGAGATAATTAAATTATAAGCAGGAAAGGTTTATTATGTTTCATCGTTTCAGAAGTTCTAGCCCATAGTCACTTGGATCCATTGCTTTGGGCTGTGGTGATGCAGTATATTATAGCAGGATTACATGGCAGGGGAAATTTGTTCCCCTCATGGTGGCCAAGAAACAAAATGACTCAGGAGCCAATGTCCTAATAGCCCTTTCATGGGCTATTGGCCCCACTAACCTAACTTACTACCACTGGGCCCTGACTCTTTAAGGTTCCAGTACTTCCAACTAGTGCCAAGGGCTGGAGACCAAACGTCAACACCTGAGCCTTTGGAAAATATTCCAGATCCAAACTATAGCAGATATAGCACCAACAGAACCCATAGCTGACTGAACGTCTGTATTTGGAGGGAGTTTGGAGGCTTTTCAAGGAAGAAAAGAGTCGATGCTATGCTGACCATTCATTTGTCCACCATAATAATACTTTGCAAGGAAATGCCACAAACTCAGAGACTTGACTTTGCACTTCAGCTGAGCTTGGCTGGACCATTCTGGCTTAGACACTACTCATTCACACAGTGGCAGAGGTTAACTTGACTGGAAGGAGGACAGTTGGGGCACCTGCTGGGTGCTCTCCAATAAGCTGTCCCAGGCATATTCTCACAGTGAAGGACAAGATAGGAGAGTAGAAGAGCCCAATTGCAAAATACTATTTGTGCCTCACTTGTGTCTTGTTTGGTAGCACCCCAATGATCAAAGCAAGTCACAGAAGAGAGCACAGAGTCAGAAAACACTGCGGGGAGAGATGGTAGGAGTGAGGATGCAGACCACTTAAGCAATCAGTCTACAACAGAAGACCCAAATGTTTGACTTGAATATCTGACTCAATGAAGGTCTTTCAAAAGGCAAGCTGGCAGAAGAATGCATTAGGAGTTTTAGGAGTCAGGAATTCTATTTTAGTTTATGGATATGCTTGGGGGACTTATTGAGGCTCCTAGAAACTGCCCCTATAACTTACGGTGACTTTTTTTGGTGGTGGTGGTGGTGGTGGTACTGGGAATTGAACCAAGTGCCTTGCACTGAAAAATATCCCCCACCCTTTTTCATTTTTTTATTTTGAGGTGAGATCTTGCTAGGTTATCAAGTTGTCCAGGTTGGGCTCGAACCTGTGATCCTCATAACTCAGCCTCTAAGAGTTGACAGACTATAGGAGGCACCACCATGCCTGGCTCTTCTTTTTAAATTTTAAACCAAATTTACCAAGTGGGACCCCAAGCCACCAAACCTTTAGGTGATAATACCAATGGCCCTGAGTTCAGACGACAAAGTGGCAGAGAGCAGTTTCCACCCAACCCCAAGACAATGATATCTGTCAGTTAAATAGTTGTGGATGTTTGTCATCTGACAAACAGGCTCCCTCTGTCTCTAGCGTCCACCATTCTGTCACCACTGCAGAATGGGTTGGAGCCTCCATTTACTCTGAGAGACGCTCCAATTTTATGTTGATCGTTAACTAAGAATATTTCCCTCCAGAGATTTATTACATTAATGAGCTCTGAAATTACTCACAGCAATTAAGTATATTGTTTTTAAACTCTTCAGAAATCATCAAAACACATTGGTTGTTTTTCAAAGAAACATAAATAAAGGGTACAGCTCACTGTCCAAACAAACTCAGCAGCCGGCTACCTTTGTGTTGGTTTGGGGAGTTTCTGGTCCCCAGTCTCCAAGGTAGATGTGTGTAAAGCTCTACATTGCAACACAGCAAAATCTCCACTCTCCAGAAAGCAGGATGCTGAGACCAAGCAACCAGGCCCAAGATGGCCCTGTGTGTGAGACGGCTGTGAGGATGGGGATGGTCCTGCAAACTGCCCTCCATTGCCACCCATGAAGAAGGTGAATTGAAGAGCTCACCACCCCAGTTGAGGTCACCTATTCCCAGCAGCCTATTGTCACTATTTCTCCAGCATCCCTCACTTCTCTGGGAAACCAGATACACCATCACCCCCCACACAAACACACAAGCTTGTAAGAGACTGTCTCCAGCCTCCCTGTGGCACGAATTATAATGCAACCATGACGAATCTTCAGGTGGGCTCTCTGAAATGCACATTCTCTTCACCTCTCATTGGCAAGTCACCATGGTCACACTCCATACCTATGTCCAAGGCCAAGGGGTAAAGGACCAGCCTTTGGATAGCTAGCTGCCTGCACTCAGAATTGGCTCTTGACACTCACCAGCTGCCCCTTGTAAAGAATCCATGAAGGCACCAAGTATGGACCAGTGTACGGTCTTCTTAAATAACTAGGAAGCCCTCAGCGTAGATCTCAGGGACCTGCCCACATTCTCTTTTCATTTTCACAGCTAAGAGATGGCAACTATCATTAGTGCCCACTTTACAAATAAAGGCATGGAGGCACTCAGAGGGCAAGTGATCTGCCCAAATAAGCCCTAGCCTTGGGTTTGCCCTGTCCAAGTTCTCTGGGCCTGGAGACACCCCAACATGGGCCATATATGGGCCTTGGATTGGGTGTGGTCAATGCGAGCTATGTAAGATGTCAGAGGGAGGGAGGAGACACAGAGGGGAAGGCATTCTTCTGGCTCCTTCTGAGAGATGCTTTTCCTGGTGCCACTCTGCACAGAACCTTCTGACTTCAAGCTCCAGATTGTGCCCTCTCAGAGCTCAGGTCTCAGCCCCACCCACTCCATCATTACATCATCAACCCCTAAACCCACTCGTTCCTTTGTAAACAGTTCATCATCAAAACCTTCTCCACTTGCACTCTTGGAGCTTCAAGTGCACCATTTAGGCCCTGCAGAGGCCCAATCTCCCAAAGCAGTGCTTTAATCACTACTCCACAATGCCTGTGTGCTGAGCCCCCCAAAACAAGAAGTTTAAACAGCAGGGAAAATTAAAGTCATTGGAACAGTTTTTCACTCTTTTTTTTTTTTTTT